>DWME01004779.1:0-15832 GCA_018244795.1 Parelbella ahira ahira | reverse complement strand
TACCTTTTTTATTGAGGGGGAAACCTTCAAAGGTACCTGGTATCCTGGGAATAATACCGGGTTATGTGGGATTTGTACCACACTAAAACCCCCCGGTGGCCTTCTTCTGCGCTAGTAGGAGGGCTCCGGGATCACCGGCGGAACGCACCGGTGCGCTTTTAGGTACCTACCTTACCAAATACTCATTTATACATGATTAAATAATTAAACTTGTATCCTATTTCAGATACAAGCTGCATGGTTATTTTTCTGAATAATGAAAAGCCTAAACTTCCTTTTGGTTATCATTGGGATTTGTTCATTATCCTGTATAGTTAGCAACCGAATTACTTACAATGCAATTATTTATAAAAGCAGTAATTTAAAGACTAGTTTTCTCTCTAATTATAGTCTCCTTCACGAATGTTACTGTTGACTACACCAGCATTACCCGTTATCAGGACAATCGTAGGTACAGTAAATAGTTATTGTAACACTCGAAGAAAACTATTTAGCGTCAGTTCTACATTTTTATTTTCTTGTATATGAGATATCTGTAGGTACAACAATGATAGGCTAGTAATTTTAATTTGAGCTTTCCACTGCATGAATCTAGGATTTAAATCTTAATACGCACTTTTTTTAAATTTATGCGTTTTTATTATTAAAAATATCACTTCCTTTAACGGCGAATTAAACCGTCGCGTCGTCAGAAACTAACCCTATACGTTTTACGAGTTTTCCATTGTGTTCTCTAAGCTGTGTACAATCTGCCCACCTACGCTTGGCTAACACCACAGATTGTAGCCCCACTCTTTATTCTGAAAGGGGATTTATACACAACAGGGTACCTAATTATAAAAAGATAAATATTGATATCTCCTATTAGACCGGAGAAATATTACATCCCCTGAGTCTATTCCGAGATACCAGGGTGTTATAAAGAGCGACTAAGCGATCGCGCTATGGCGCGGCCTGCGTAACATAACACGGCTAAATGACCTGGCTGTCTACGGGCAATAGTGTAGGCGGTGCGACATACAATGCTCTGCGACTTCCAAACCGCATACCTAACACAGGGATTATGGACAAAAATCCCTCAGAGGTAGCATATGTGGAGGCAGCGGACTTGAACAAGCTGATGCTGATGAAATGTTGTTAATAATAAAATGAGGTTTATGTCTATTATTATAAAACAGTATTATCCTATTAAATGTTTCGTGAGTACCTACATATTTATTCACATGTTTATATATGTAGCGGCTTAACTCACGTGCCTTTTTCGGGCCATCCCGAGAAACGCACGTGAGTTAAGCCGGTACATATACATATAATCAAAACAGTATTACTATTGTGATAGAATTATTAAATTGAAAATTCCAATTCGTCCGTTTAAGACGCTTAAAAACTAAAGGCAATAAATAATTTCAACGTAGTGATATAACGCTAGTTTAGTGCGAAGCTTCTTGTTTTGTATTTAAGCAGGTTCCCGCTCGTTTGTAACAGTCGGGGCTTTCACGGTGACTCATGGAACTCGTTATAAAGTTGGGCCACTTCAGCGAAATTGAGTCGGTTACAGACGTAAAGGTTTTTATTAAAAGTTTTATCGTCCGCCCAGTTGACACAAGCCGCTCGGTGAATTTTATTATCTTCGTTGTCAACTGCATATTAATACACTGTCACCGATCGACCGAAATAAAACAAAGGGAAATAAAACATAGGTACATTATGATGTTTAGAAAAAACTTGTTACCTATGGGTAACAAGTTTTTTCTAAACTATACATTATTTTTTTATGTCCAGCACAAGATTTTATACTCGTATAAAAAGATGGAACTTAGTTAATACTTTCACAATCTTAGATATGACTTTACTAAAAATAAATCATTGCTACAGATGCGTTTTCATATTTATAGAACATACTAGTGTAATAAGTAATTCTAATATTATATCATTAAACCAGTAATTCTAATATGACTTTTAGAAAATAGTACATTTACATTAAAGCAATGATAAAACGGTATTTTAGCTAAAAGAGAAAAGGGAGGCTATACGCCTTTTTTCAGTCAATCCGTAACACAGTGAAAACGCAAAAAAGTAAAAATCTGTATGGGAATAATTCTGGATTTCTGTACGAAAGAACTGACTAGAAACACTTAATGATCGGGTAACAAAGTAATGTGCGTATAACAATTAATGAACCTGCAACAATTAATATGCGTGTAACATTTAATGAGCGTGCAACAATTAATGATCCGGTAACGATTAATACTTTGTAATAATAAAAACAGACGACTTTAACGGAGTGTGCGTTATAAATTATGAAACAAAAGGAAATCAGTGCGTTATTACATAAACAAAGGTGCTCATTAATACGAGACACGTCGGTAATTATTCTGTCGCCGCCATCATGTAGGTGCCTGCAATGTATTATTTGTCATTTTTCATTTCACATTAGTCGTCGAGCCATTTGGCACAGCAGTTGCAAAATCGATTGGCTGTATAAAGAGTTCAATTCCCGACTGGACTGATCTGAAAAATAAATTACCTCTTCCCAGTCGTTTTTAAACGTATTTTGTCTTGTACAAAAAAATCGCTGAATCAAATTTTAATAATATGTATTTATTATGAATACATATGTACGTACATGTAAAAGGATTTCTTAAGGAAACGCAGTTCTAAACATAAGAGAGTTTTAGAAATAAATACAACAAAAACAATTTAAGTCAATGTTTAAAAGCTACAAAATTGTATATTGTATAGTTTTATATTATTCTAGCACAGTGTTTTAGAATATCTGTTTAAGCGTAACGACGCTAATAGCTTATAACCAAACTTAAATTACATTTAACTTAGTAGTTTTTGATCTAATTTCTTACTTGCACTTACGAATATGTAAGCGTTGGAATCCACAGATAATTTTTCATTACATTCGATGGGAACGTCTGCAGGACATATATTGCCGCTCTTAAGAATAAAAAACACAACGGGCTCGTGTCTTTCCACAACAAGGCGAATGAGAATAGCGATGAGGCTAATGGGAGTCGCAATTGGCACTGATGAGCGAATTAAGGGCGGCAATTATTTGCTGGAGAACATCGCATTTGTTTTGGGAAGTTTTTCTAAGCAGCTCGTACATTGTAGGTACGAGTCCGCTAACGCTTTATTGCTTCTATTTGTTTTAGGATTCTGGAAAGTTCCAAATTTCTCTATACACGTTTGCAAGGTTTATTATTAAGGTTTACAAAAACTCGTTCTTAGCCCGGATGCGATTGTCTGTCTAACGAATTGCAAAGTTAAGCAAGGGGATCGTTTAAGAAAGATATGCTCATAAAACACTGATTAATCAGTGAGATCTATAAAACCGTAAGCAGTCAGCATCGCCCGACAGATATAGAAGCGAACAATTTGCAGAACCAAAATATAATAGGAATTTATTCCCAATCGTACATATGACTAAGTTATTTACACCATGGGTTAACTGCGTTAGTCAATGTCGGGTTTATGGCAATCGGTTCACCACTTGTTCCATGTTGGAAGATAAACATAAATATTGAGCCGTGCGAATGTAGGTAATACACTTATCTTACTATCCGTTCAATGTTTAGAGGCGTAATATTATGTTTATTTTATGTTAAGGGATAAAAAATATGTATTCTGAAATACTTTCATATAGCACGTACATTGATTAAATTATAGCTTAAAAGTTACCATAACACCCTTCAGACGACCGCAGAGCACGGACCACTTGTACCGCCTACGCTGCTGTTCATAGGCATACCTTATATTTTAAGTTAATATATGAAGATATAAATGCATTACACAACGCTATCACATAAGTATGAACGACACCTCACTATACAATCTCCACAGTAGTTGACCACAAAGCAGTACTATTCAGTACATAACGTGATCGCGCTTAATGCTTTCAAATTATTGACCATGTAACATTTCGACTGTACGAATGGCACGCGCGGTGGTAATTAAAATCTAGGTTATGTAGCATCAAGCGTTAGCGATGTGTTTGAATCTGTTTTGGACAGAAAACGCGCTTCACGCTCCGGGCAATGGCCCATTTCGTCTCATGAGTCTCAATTTAAGCGCAGATTAGTTCAATGCAGCGCTGTAAAACTAGCGCTTTGCCAACCCACATGTTTTTAGAATTACTGTGAACGGACGTGTAGGACAGAGCCGAGTCAATGCTGAATCACGGCACTCCTCCATTATATAGAGAAGAAAATAATGATGCCACGAAAGAATATTGCTAGGGTCAGTCTATGCGAATATTCGCCTTAAGGAATGTAGATATACATATTTCAGGAGATTTTATGATAC
Source organism: Parelbella ahira ahira (assembly GCA_018244795.1). Lineage (NCBI taxonomy): Eukaryota > Metazoa > Arthropoda > Insecta > Lepidoptera > Hesperiidae > Parelbella > Parelbella ahira. Next base: position 11,518 of record DWME01004779.1, on the reverse strand, counting down.
AAAATCTTGTATCGTAAGCTCCTACTATTGTAGTAGCGTTGCATTAATCGGCACTTTACGAACCTATACGGTGGATAAAATAAGTATTGAACATTTATACATCATTTCGAATCTAATACGTTATGGCAGCAAAAACGGACCTACATTCATATTTAGTCCTGACATACATACATCTGTCATGAACACATGAGGCTATCTCAAACAAATGCAATCTAAGATTAAAAAAACGTAATTTCACACCTGTAATCCCCGAAGGGGTAAGCAGAGGAATGTAGTACACTCGCACGTTTCACCAGTTACGTTTGAGTCCCATGGAATAGGTGGTGAGCCTATTGCGATACACCGGGCACAATTTCAGACTCCGAGTCAGTACTAGAAATTCCAACTTAGAAAAATCTAATAAGCACCCGACTCGGGATTTGAACCCAGGACCTCCCGATCAGCGGTCGCGCTTGTAACCACTCGACCAACGAGGCACTCTAAGGTTGATTACTAATATAAAGATAAATGTGGTAAAGATGTACCAAATACAAACAATGAATAATAAAAAGGAATATAAATAAGTTAGAAAAAGACCTGACAGGGAGTCTGCAGACGGAACATGAAGCTCTCTTGAAGCTCTCATGAAGAAGAGCTCTTTCAACTACAAACATTCGCGCGAATAATTCGCCACGCTAAAACTGTAAACCAAATTAGATAAAGTGTAACGCACTCTATATTCCAAAGCATAAATCATATTAAAAATTCCCAAGCCGAACATCAGCCTGTAGATAACATTAATCCCCAGTCTTATCTCTAAATTGAAATATCTACTTCAACTTACGTAGTTATTACGGGCATGTAAATATGTATCAAAACGCCATCAAGACCGAATTCCGTAAAGCGGGGCAGGAAACGTGACGTGAAATTATATTATTCTGAACATCGATTCGTTCCTAAGTGGAGTCGAGTACAAGTTGCTTTTACGGTTGGATATGCATTGATTACCGTCAAACGAAAACGTGTAGTTCGCCAAATACGATATACGAGTATGTTGTGAGCTTAATCAAAATATTCAAAACGTGTTAAGAATCGTGAGCAAAACATTGCAGAGCTATTGTCAGAAATCTTGTTCTAAATGTGCTGTAAATAAAAATATAAAAAAGTTGATTTCATTAAAGGCTATCTGCAGAATCTCCAAAACCGGTATGCATGAACGAGTACCTAATTGATGAATGTGGAAGTAACGCAGCAGGTCTGTAAGGAACGCGATATTTGGCATTCCATGCTCTCTATCTACCCCGTCAAGAATCTGTCATAATAATAATAATAATTTACTTCAGCCATTCTCATTACAACGACGAGCCCCCACTACAATAGTTAAACGATCAAAATATTGATGAAGGTAGTAACGACGATGATGTAATTTAATTAATAAAAAAAAACGTTATATCACGCCTGTAATCCCCGTAGAGGTAGGCAGAGGAGTGTCGTACACTCCCACATTTCACCAGTTACGTTTACGTCCCACAGAATAGTTGGAGAGCTTATTGCCATACATATTTAATTAATCAATAATGCGTTTACAATTATCGTAAGACATATTTTGTAGTGAGAAACATAAAAGAAAAAAAATTACAAGAAAAAAGAAAATTACAAGATCTGTAGGTAAGTTTGCTAAAATCTTTCAGTTATCTTCTTGCCAATCTGCTGAAACAGATTCCAATATGGAACAAGAATTTACCTTGTACTTATTGAAAATTGTTTTAAGTTATCTACACATGAGAGTAAGTAAAAAAACTATGTTCGGGCGTGTCAGTTTTTTGTTTGGAAAATATTTTACAATGAACCAATTTGTTAATGTCACTAATTCTTAAAAATAAATTAGACATGATCAAATTTTAGAACTAAAGCCTTACCTAGCCATTGGTGGCCATCTCTTATATCTGTCCCTACAGGACAGCATTTCTTACATTAAAATAACATTGTTAGTACATAGTTAATGATCTGCCAAGTTCTAGAAACCCCGGTCGATTATGGGATAAGGGTCTCTAATGACAAATTCTGATGATCACCACAAAGGTCATATCAAACAGACGAGCCCAGTTGTTATCGTTAGGGAGTCGTTTAACCTTTTCCGAGCCCTTTAGTACGGAATCCGTTTCAGTAACAACAGAATGAGAACAACAAGAGTAATGCGACGAACCGCTTCAGGTCTCTCTAGCAGCGGGGAGGGATCGCAGCTCATCAGTGCGATGTTAAATAATTTGGAGAACGTAAATGCCTAAGACGATTGAGCGAATGAATAAATTCTATTGAAAGCGGTGAAATATGAGCGATATATGGCACAATGTACTTCGGATGTAAAATCAAATATAAACGAAACATCAAGCCTGTAATCCCCGAAGGGTTAGGCAGAAGAGTGTAGTACACTCTCACGTTTCACCAGTTACGTTTACGTCCCATGGAATAGGTGGTGAGCCTATTGCCATACACCGGATACAGTTCCAGACTCCGAGTCACTACTAGAAATTCTAAATTAGAAAATTCCAGTGGTGCCCGACCCGAGATTTGAACCCAGGGCTCCCGATCGGCAATCGCGCTTGCAACCATTCGACCAACGAGGCAGTCAAAATCCAATATATTATGCGTCATTAATAAAAGTGTTAAACTTAAAACGTCCAGAGAACTCACAACACAATTATAATATTACTACCTATATGGACATTTAAAATTTATATGTTACTGTTACTTGATATTATCATAACTGTTTCAGATTGTATGGAAGTAGGTTTTGAACTACTCTAAAAAACTCCCGTTTTAGTAACACATGATTCTTTGAGGCGAGTGTAGCCGAGAGTTTTTTAGTGTCGATTATGTAAACTATACGACAATGTGGACGTGAATAATCTCCGCTTCATGAGATGCTTGGTTTACATTGAGCTAAAATACCCTTGAACCTCCTAGAAGGTGCATAATGGCGTGGTGTTTTTCAACAAATGACATGTGGTAGCCCAGTTGGCAACACTGTTGCGCATATGGGAGTACTGTTATGTTTCACAGGGCGTTATTAATAGTCACATCACTATTTTAGTTAGAAGAGTTATCATCAATAAAAAAATCTGGACGAAGCACGGCAGGTCTACAAGGATAGATATACATATTTGGCACACGGTGCTCTATGCCTACCCCGTAAGTGACCTGGCGTGAAAACATGTATGTACACAAAAAACATTGAAGTCAGCATACATTATTAAAAGCAACAACAGCCTAGTGTTTTAGAGTTTAGCCAAACACTCCAGTGGTCTAAAGTTCAAATCTTCAAATTGAAATTACATTTTCTTTGTGTAAGAAACAAAACGCTTTTGTATTTTTCATCTATTCATTTTCTATTTTGTCTATGCCTTCATTACACGCCGCTCTTTTGTAATTTATGATTTTAATAATGGATTTACCACTGACTGGCTAATCATTTACAATTATGAGCAATTTCGCCTCAAATTGTGATAATAATATTATGACTCTGAGTGCATATTAGGAGTCAGTTTATAAATAATTCGCGATCTTATTAAGTGTTGTTTGGATAAATCGCTATATTAATATGTATAAAATCAATGTTTGGCTTATTACAAAAAAAAGTCTGTTTTAATAGTACAAAACAGTGATTTAAAAATTTTAAATCACTATATAACTGACCAATGAAAGCCGGCTAGAGGCTTAGCCCGTATCAATATCCTCTCGAATTCCCTCACAAGCTCGATTCAAACATGGAACTTTTTTATGAAAAGCCTTTTCGGAACGAACGACTTATCTTTGTTACGGAGTTGACATCATTTGGGCGACGTAATCTGCGGGTAGATGGGGAAATTTTAATTTACGAGCGGTAACAAAATGCTTGATTATAAGAATTCGTAAGTCAATTTCACATCACCCTCGTTAAATGTGAAACGTAAAATCACGCGTGTAATCCCCTAAGATAACGGCAGAGGAGTGTAGAATACTTCCGCGTTTCACTAGTTACGTTTACATCCAACAATGAAATAAATCAAATAAGCATGCCAAGAACAGGGTGCGATGGCGCTCATTGAGAGATGCCTATGTTCAGAAGTGGACTGAAATTGGTTGATGATGATGATAATGAATGTTGAGCCTTTTACTCAATATTACATAGAAATATAAAGATTTTAAACAAAAGTAGGAATTCCATTATCGCTACACACACTCGTAAATCACAAAGCGTGCGTGACGGACATACACTTGAGGAAACATTAACAATTAGCATATTAAGCACTTGTTGGTTAACGTCCAATGAATTACAAGCACTAAACAGCATAAAAACTACAATATGAATTGTTCTACATAAGAATTTATTAAAATGTCAAATTCGTAAAATTACGTAAAGTAAAACTAAAGTTACGTTACAAAGTAAAAGCACATTTGACGTAGTATTTGTCACAGATAATTCAATGTTTCCCGGCTGACTGCTACCTTTTTGACTTCTACCGTTGGGTGTTGTTCTTCCCGGTACCTTGAGAGATCTGTTACTGATTTCGGATTGGTAGTCTTTCAAACATTTCTAAGAAATCTTCAGGGCCTTCGACGTGATCTAACAATTGTTAACTTAACGATGACAAACGATTGCTTGTCGTATACTTAGATATTCGAAGAGTTTCTTGGAATTTACTTGTGGTCATATATACAAGTTTCAACCACGATCGGAATTACTTAACTTCACAGATGACTTCCAGCGTGGAAGTGCGTCAGAGCTGAGAGCGCTCTAATATTACGTATTGTAATAATTATGAATTAAGTAATGTGTAAGTAATGAATGTAATAACGCTTAAAATATTTCAATGATAAAGTCAAAAAATAGTGGGATATACCTTTATTTTTCCTAAGCTGACGTATTAAGGAAGTTTTCAGCAATATTCTAATTCAACCCCAGCATGTGACATTAAAAGTGTTGTAAGTAGATATTACCGTATTATTGTATGTACCTTCGGGATGAAATCAAAAATTCTATCAAATAAACTGAAGATTCTCGTATATCCTTGTACTTCCTTTCTTTTCAAAGGAGATTTACGACGAATATATAATCATCCCTCGCTATTGAGTTTAAATCAAATATTTAACTTCTGTGTCCAAGTACAGAGGGGCTTACCACACCAATGTTCCTAATATTTTATTTTTTCCAGTATCTTACAAGTCTGATCTTCAACTCGTTTAAAGGTAAGTTGCAAGGATTGCCATGATTTTAAATACCATTTACGTATAAGAAAAAATTTAGATATATTATATTTTTAAATTACAACAGCAAAGTTAAAAACGTCAAATTTTCAATTCTTGGCCAGACATCTATAAATATCAGAATAGGATATTTATGAAACTAACTACATAAAAGTTTTACTAGTTGTTATATTGTAACGCTATAGTACTTTAAAAATGCATAGAGGAAACATATAATGTATCCGAAATTCTTTTGTCATTTTCGTGTCATTTCATGTCATGTTCATTTTAGTAATTTCAAATTACTTACATATTTATCTTCTTTTGTCTACATATTAACTTGTACTCGTTTGAACTTTAAATTCTTAATTAGAGTTCCACAGGATTTTTGTCTGTAACATTTCCTTTATTATTTTATTTCATAAGCACAAACAAATCAAATGTACATAATAATATTCTCCAACATTAGCATTCTTTATTTTTAAAGCCAATGTTTACTTTGCCCACAAAAATTGTGCTGCGAGTTCATTTTTATTGGATATTCAAAAGTATGAATTGTATAAAGCCAGCAGCAAGAAACGTTTTATGAAAGGAATTCCACCTCATTTCCCTTTCGAGTGAATGAAAAATGGAGGTAGTTTAAAAAATATAGTTTGCAAAGTATCATATTATGTGAAGCTTACTTTTTGTAGTTTTAATATATATAAAAACTGTTATCAAAACTTTTGTGTCGTTTTCTATACGTCGCCGGCGCCGGCGTGGATTGTGCATGTTCGCGTTTGGAAAATCTCTCAGCAGCTTCTCGTCGGCTAGACTATTTGTTATAGCATTTTATAATAGTTTTCTATCATTACACCGAAAATGTCAGTGATTATAATTTTAACATAGCAACTTTACAAGTAAAACTGAGACCACAATAACTATAACATTTTCCGTATTTATAATCCTCAGTACCAACGCTGCAATGGATATCTGTTTATAAAGTTAAATCAAATATTAAATCATTAAATTCTACTGTCTCATAATTGCGTGGGACAAATATCACACATTTTGGATTGGTAATATCATGTTTGTTTTTGACGATAGTTCCACGCCCTTCTGTTTATACAACATTCATAGTGAATTTTAAAAGTCAGGTAACTAAACGGTAATTAGTAAAGAGCTATTTTTGTTTTCTGAATATTATTTAACAAACAAGCGCGTTGTGAGAGAGAGGAGTAAGATAAGTGTTCAGTTACTCAGTATGTATCCTCTCAACCACTTTCTCTGTGTGACTCTTTTCAAAACCATATACCTACCCACTTCAATTTTACCGCAATACCTTCTATGTGTTGGAACACTTTCATTTCACTTAAAGTAAGGTTAGAAATGTTAATTATAACCTTACTTATCATGAAATATTTGAAGTAGTTTACAGCACTTGACTACTCTTCCTAAATTCGGTTAACGGCTCGGATACTATTGGCTATTTCTCACTTAGATTTTCCGGTAGATTTTTCTTAAAGTCTAGATCTGTGCCTCGGTGTCTAGTATTTGGCTCTGTAGCTAAACCATGATGGGGAATAAACGTAACTGATGAAACACAGAAATGTACTACACTCCTTTGTTTATGCCTACGGGGATTACAGGCGTAGTATTATATTTTTTAAAGTAATCAATTAATGTTTTAAAATCTCAGGAGCTAGAGCTAGTAGTAAACTTAGTAACAGCGAGATATGTTTTCAATTAAGTTTCTTACACGTCTGGAAGTCGATAGCTCTTTGATAGAGTTTCTTTGGAAATAGTTGATACAACATTGGAACATCCTTCAAGTTGGTCTACCCGCTTCATTTGAAAAGTTTTAGTGCATTTTAGAATTCTGAAAGAGAGACAAGAGAAATCATTTCAATGAAATTGATTGTTCTTATTTCATTTCGTTGAAAATTATAACCACTCTTCTCACAGGTATCTTTAAGTAACTGTTTGCATTTGTTACACACATCATATCCGTTAATAACTTTATTACAATTGATAATGTGGAGATTTCCAAAGAACCGAAATAAATTTCCATAAATAACCATTACTTTACCTCAAAAGTGCATTTATTTTCGGTAGACATTTCAGTATATTTAAAAAATATTTAGGTAAGGCGTCTTCAATTCCGTGCCTTAAATACACACCGCTAGCGGGCTTATTTGCTTATTTTATCACCCACCCTCGAGTAAGTATATCATCATGTTCCCGTTGAGAGATTTTACTGGGATTCGTTCTGCGGCAGAGTTACTTTTACGCAAAATCAATATCTATTTGAGTTCATTAACCATGACATATATTATCTAGTAGATATATTCCTTTACCGTTACAGCACGCAATGGTAGGTCTTGAATAGCACACATTGTATTGAAAAAAGAGTTACGCGTTAGATTCGAACCCAGGATTTTCAGAGTGGCAAGCTGAGCAAATCACTCAGTTAACACAGGTATAAATATAAACACTTAATATTATATAAAGTATTATAAATAAAAAACAATAAGAGTTGAAAGAAAAAAAAATTGAGATTATTTTAAAATTCGAATATTTTCGATATACAATTGTACAGCTCCATTTCAATATTTGCGAATGTCTCATATTTTAAATAAAAGTGAGAAAGCCTCATCAAATATGTAATTGAAAACACGACACCCTTTCACCAAGTTGAATTTGCGACCGAACTTCGACCTGCAGCGAAGTAACGACACGCGTTGAATATTTCAAGAGCCCGGCAGTTTTATGAGCACAATAAATAAAACACTGCGTTATAAATATTCATCAGTGTAAAAAGTTTTAAAAGTTTTATTTATTTATTTTTTGCTTGAACGACTATTTAATAATAGGCTTACAGTGTAACGGCAAAGGAATTATATTTCACTTTTGCCTATTAATTTTTCTTAGTGAGTAAAAGTGAAAGTTTTGTCCGATTTTGTACTTATGGCGTTACCCAAAAACTGTCTATCTATCAGCCTTTCATTAAGTAAATAAAATGTTAGCCCGTCTTCCTAAAAACCATTATTTTCACCATTTAATAACACTCCCACGCTAAAGAAAGTTTATAAGCTAAATTTTAAAAAGTTATACTTAAACAAAATGCTAATTTTTATATCAATTTTAATTTCAATTTTAGATCAATCCTAATAACGACCAGCTAGTAAATCGCTTACAACTAACGGCTACCTATGGTGTTCATTTACTGCTTAAGCAAACTCATCCAGCAGTCGACCGCGCTCTTCATTGCTTCACTTTGACAGAGCTACGACCGCTTCAAGTATATGTTATCATTAAACAACAGTCACTCGGCCGTTGCGTACATTTGTGTCTATATCGTATGTAATCAGGCAATAAAGTAATTGCCAATATGCATTCTAAATTATTGGCACATTGTATTATATGTATTTCAGATACTGGCTGATGGGGCAGTCAGGACACACCGAAACGGCCTGGGTATATGAGAACAGTTACGCATGTAGAAGAAATATGACGGGTCTCGAAGTATGATATGGATATCTGCATACTCAGTAAAGAACAGGCGTGATGTTACAATAAAAATATATTATTCTATTCTTAATTATATATTTCAATGCGTCACCTTAATAAAAAAAAACCCTTCTAGTTGGTAAGCACTGGTTATCTTAGGGGATTTATTCTTTGGCATTTCTGAGAAAAGTTTGGTCTATGGCAGGTGTAGAAAATAGGAGATATATAATTTCCTTCTCAGCGGCCAATCTTTTACGAAGCGGCAATTGACAGTGATGTATAACTCCAGCACGAAACGTTCACACTTCGTCCGAATTACGAACACTGATTGAACAATGGGTGTTTCCGCTGTTTTCCACAAGTGGTTTTAAGAGATTCAATCCTGTTTATATCGTACCACATTTTGATATATGACAATATGTTACATTAACACCTTGCATACAATAATAACAATTGCATACAATAATACATACAATAATTGGTCTTCTAATTACTATAATTATAAATTTAAATAACTACTATAGTTATTTTAATTATCCATGTCAGCTACACATTTGTGGCAAGCGTTAGGTTTTACTTAAGGTTAAATACGGCTCTACTAGAACTGCAGGTGGACAAAATTATCCAATATAATATATATAAGTATGAGCCACTGAAATAGTTTAATAAAGTTGCTTATATTACTCCAATCAGTTACTTTGTCTCATCTCACATCTCACTTGTATTTCAAATATGGAATCTCTACAGCATATCTCTAGACCTATAGCGTCGTATAATAGTTTCAACGTATCGCAAATATCTAATCAAAACCATGTACGGACACATAGCGGTGTATCAAACAGGATCTACGTTTGTATCATCGCGGGATACAAGGCGTCACAGACGCTATCGCAAAGCCAATGGCTGTGCTGTAACACAACTGATATGAGTACTACCGACACGTGTGTTTAATATGCAACGCAGACGTATGGATCAGATGTCGACGACACAATCAGATGCTCTGTTATCTGAGTTGAGGCATATGCGATATACAATCATACTCGTATAGCCATATCATATTGATTATCATTCTCTGACCGAAGCGTATATAGTCGACGCCAGAAAGATACATATTACACATTCCGATTGTACGGTAAGATCGAGAACATTGAAATGTGGATTCGGTTCAAAAAACCTAAACCCAAATTCTCTCAAACTCACTCATAAATGCTACAGTAATTCGCCTGAACATTTATCCCGTACAACACCTTTACCGAGAGGTAGGGTATTGTAATTCTCATGTGACATATGAAACCCAAATTTCATTCCTACATTTTCAAGACTCTTACAAAGCTTAAATTGACAATTCCGGTCGAGTATACGCAAACGGACCACAGAAAAACAAAAGAGATAAGACAGTAGAACAAGTCGAGCGTGTAACGAGAATTTTCATACTCTCAGTGTGCCAAGAGGACTTAATCCACTGACTTAAAAGCTCGATGCACAAAATTACTAGCGAAGATTTTGTCTCTTGCCACTGGCACGTAATAAAAAAAGTAAAACAATAGTTTAATTGGGTATTCAGAACTCACAAGATAATTAATATTATTTTTAAACCTATTTCTCTATATAATGTTCACTATAAGCTACTAAAATGGCAGACAATGGCAGACAGACAGGTTATAAGTCCAATAATATGTTTACTATAAAAACAAGAACTTCAGATTTTATATCTTTTATTGTGTGTATAAAGGACGCTACAACATGATTTTTGCAGCTTGGCTCCATTTTCGTATTTTTATTAGAGATACAAACGTGATGAAATTGCTGTCGTAATAATAATAAAACACATACAACACAATTGCCGAAGGACAGCTAGACTTGAATAGCGGAATTAGAAACAAAAGAGTGAATGAAAAAGAACCAGGAGGTCTATAAGGATAGAGGTATTTGACACTTGGTGCTTTCTGCCTGTTCCGTGAAGCACCTGGCAAAAGGATAAATCAATAATAATAATACAAAAAAAAAAGTTTAGAGTCAACTTCAATTTTAAGAATCAAATATCATACTTGAATATCATCTATACAATAAATGTCGGCCTTAAAACCTAACCTGTCGTTACATAATATGATAACGTACGTACATATGTACATACACATTGTTAGGCTTATTTCCCATAGGGGAAGGCAATGGTTAAAGATTTCCACTTGCTACGGTTTTGGTACACTTTTTCGCCTCCTATATATTCATTAAAGTCGTCATATATGTTCGTCTATTGAGGGATCTTTTGACTCATACAACATGTTACCACAGGTAATATTTTAATAATAATAATGGTTCGAAATAAATGTAGTTAGTTACTAGTTCAAGTACATTTCTCACTCTGAATACTTACCTTCTCTGACAATCGCAACCCAAGTCACTCCGCTATCAGAACGATCTCACGTGGACGGCAATGCGCAGTAGATTATTATCTACCAGAACTACTGTAATCCTTGCCAATTCCAATGTATTTATAATATGAGTATCCAGTGAAAGAAAAACTAGTTTTTTAAGAAGTATTGGAGCGTTCAAAATTTAAAACTATCTATAGTTAAAGTCAAAGTGATCTTAATTTAACATGGATTTATTACGATTAAAAGTGAAGGTAGTGATCGTGATTTAACAGATTATAGATATATTACAAGTAATCGATTCCCACATCATCATTTTTAAAATAAAAAATATACTGAAAGTCACTAACTGACCAAAAGAAAAGCAATTTGAAACATGTGGAATTAAATACCTATATTATATTATATTACACGTATCTCTTACATGTCACTGGTCGTTGCTGGAACAGATT
>DWME01004778.1:0-15835 GCA_018244795.1 Parelbella ahira ahira | reverse complement strand
TTCTATTGTTCTTTAGAGAAGAAATGAAATTTACGACGGGATGAGAGATTTTTTTTTAATTTTAGGTTAACGTTTTAAATCAATGAATTCCGGTCGTTTCGCTAGCGTTATACTATTGCGTAATCAGTTAGTATATAATGTAATCATATTCTACATAGTAATGTGAGGCGGGTGAAGGGTGGAATTTTTCATTTTCATGTTAGATAGAGCCAAGCTACAGACAACCGTCAAGAAGAAAATAAAAAAAAAACAACGAACTTACCCACTAGTATCTGGCCGCAAGTCCCATCCCTGATAAGGCATATTACCGTATCTTAAGGCAGCTATTCCTATTGGCCCTAAACGCAAAAAATCTATTAATAAATACATTATTACATATCCGGTTGATTCCATTTTTAGTACCTATGTATATCTGACTGCTGAGTTGGTTGTAGTGAGTCCGACTGCCAACCAGGACAAATATTTATGTGATGAGCACAAGTATTTCTTCTATGCTGGGTTTAAAATAACATGTCTATAAAGTATGTATATATTAATATGTAATCTATCAGTAAGCTAGTTACCATAACACAGTTACTCTTCAAGTCTACTTTGGGATTATTATTATTAAAATAATTAATAGGTATTTACAAAGTACTCCAGTGCGAAACTGGATTGTGAGTTTGTCTTCGTTAAATTTGTAATCATTGACGTAGTTGCTGGTCCACAGCTTCCGCGGCTCCTGCCACTGGCACACCACAGGCGGCTCGGACCACATCACGTCTTGCGGTAGCCTGGTACAAGTGGACACATATTAATCGATTTAATGCTGGAATTGATTACTCCAATCTAACTAAATAGGCGTATACATTATACATACTCGTATATATATGTTATCTCATTTGCAAACCCAGTTCTTATAGACATAGCTATCAGATGAATAATATCGTATGAATTCTAAACCTCGTACAAGGAGATTTTACAATGCTATGCCCTTACAGGGTGGGTCAGACTGCATCAGAATATCTCTATCTTTACAGATCTGAGTCTAGTATTGCCGAAAGTGTTTATTTTTTATTACCTAAGCAGAATTTTCGAGAAACCAAAAATTTTACTATTGAATTAACTAAATATGTATCTAGTACTAGATTTTTTTATTATTACAAGGTTTTATTATTGATTTTATAAAACACAAAAGCATATACTCGATGAAAACCAAAGCCAGCTTCTCGTATTCCGCTTCAACCTTTTTCAACTCCGCCTCTATCTCCTCCGGGGTCCTGGTCACTCCCGGGGGCGGAGCTGAAGGCGCCCTGTATTGCACTTGATATTTCATGGGTTGCAGTTTTTTGGGCAGTTGTACTGAAATGAATGAATGAAAGGAATCTCATCTTCGAGTTTTGGTCGACTCATTCAAATTTATATTGCTGTCTCTTGGATGATGATTTTACAATTTCTTATTTATTATTTTTATTTTTATAATTTCTTATTTTTATATGATACAAAAATCCACGCTAATGTTCGGATGTCTTATGATATAAGGGATGGTGGAAAAGTTAGATTTGCCTCTATCACACAGTATCTTGCAATTGATAGTTATATTGGAGTATACTGTGATTTTACTTAACAGCTTTAGTATGTAATATGAAGAAAATTGGTGGTTTTTTAAAAAAAAGTAAAGCTTTTTTTGGAAATAGCAGATAAGTAATCAGCAGACTGGCTTCTGACACCCAGGAACACCTAGAACTTTCCTCGAATGGCACTATAAAAATGGGACTGTTATCATTGATTCGTTTAGGTATCAGAATAATAGTTGGTTAGTATTCAAAAGCATATCAGTCTCTGGAGGCCTCAATTATATCTTTGTATTATAAATGAAGAAGTGGTGCCAATTACGGAAGTCCTATGTCCAGTAGTGGAAATCCAGAGGCTGATGATGATGATGATGATTAGAAAAGAAAACTATTCGACGTATACTGAATCCGGTTTCGTGAGTTTATGAATTCTTACTATTATGCCTCAATATATTTGTTAAAATCTAACGTGAAAGGTAATATCAATTTTATGAAATGATGCGCGTGACCACAATGTGTGACTGGCGATTTGCTTAAGTCATGTTGAAGTACAATAAACATGTACCTACATAATATACCTAATCTTTGGAAAAGCGTACACTCGACTGACGTAGTGATTTTTACTTTTCAACATTCCTTTGGATAAAGTTTTAGTATATTGCATAACGACTAGACCAATTTTGTGCATTTTTTATAAATATTGCACATTTTTAGGCCAAAATACACTTTGTTTTCACTTTTTAAACTGTCATTTATTTAATCAAGCTCACATAGCAACCAAACCTCTATGATGAAATGTAAAAAAAGCATAATAAAAATGGAAGCATTAATATGTTTTGTAGTGCACGTGGGAGGGTAAGTACTACCCTCCTTCGCCTACCTCTTCGTGGATTACAGTCGGGATATTATGCTTTGGACATCCAAGTTTAAATAATAAAGATTATGGATATTATAACATACATATTCATAAATTTTATATTAAGGATCCTTTTGTATGCCAAGGCGCAATATAACTGATCTCGAAATTAAATTAAATTAAATTAAATTGTTATTTGATGTAAGTGATTTTGGGATAGGTACCTACCTAATAGTAATGAAATATTGGTTGGTCTATGCGTCAATTTGTACCTAACAGATGAGAAATACCCATATTGGAAAGACAAAAAAGTCAATGATTATGATGTTGACTAGGAAGATAGTAATAGTGTTGATAACGAAAATACAGATTACAATAATGATGACAATGAGAAATCTTTGCCGCGCTCTTGTCAGCGCGAAAGAAGCGTCGATAAAAGATATTTGTAGAGCGGCGATGAAAATGTAAATTTTGCGTGAAATACCAGGTAAAAGTACATATATACTAACCAAACACGGTGGACGATTAGATAGCAGATTGTCACGGACGCGACCAATTACGAAGCACAGTCATAGGAAACGTTGTCTTTCGAATATATCGGATAAGATTACATTTATCAGTGCAGATAACAAGATTGAATACAATTTTGAATATATTTCCTAGTCATCGTATCGACGTATAATTTTTTTCATGTTCTCATAATATAGACGAATAATACAACAGTATGGCAATGTGCAAATTTTTCAAAAAATATCCAATTCAAACAAAAAATTTAGCATCCATCTAAAATGGCGGTGTTCGAATGACCATCGAGTAGATTTGAAAAGTGAAAGGAGGAAAAATACGGAAAGTGAAAAACGAAAAGTGCGAAATATTTAGTTGAACTTGAACTAAGTGACTTTTGTGAAGTTTTTTCAGTGCTGATCCTTTATTTATTCACTAGGGAATGTGTAATGTGTTAAAGTGGATGAACGGTCCTTCAGGAAGCGTAGTTAATTATAATGTGGAGTGATAGAACCTTGTTATTGGATGTATGGAGGAAAAAAATAGAAAAATGATTGTTAGAGTTGTGTAAGTTGGAATTTTGAAATTCATCAACCGTTTCTTCATCTATACTCGTAATACCCGGTAACGAGAATAAAATTTCTGCGTGAAACATTTTTTGAAAATAGTCGTATATGATACAGAACTGAATACAACTGAATTTTAGGAATATTTGTTTGTATATTTGTTCACTGATCACTCAAAAGTTATGTGATCAAATTGAACAAAACTTAGCAGAATGACAACTTATTATCGGGGTGAAGATACAGGATAAATTTTACCACGGTAAAATCTTTTATTGTCATAAAAAACATACAAAACTGATTTGAGCAAGAATTGCAGGAAAAATATAAGCAAATCTGGCTTGGTGATAGGTAGTTAATACATGACGAATATTGATGCGACGAGCTTAATTTGCCATGTATCTAAGATTTGCGTTTATCAGTTTTGATTCGTTTGGGACAAGGTGGTTATAGGCGAGTTGTTTTATGGCATTTTCATAAATCAAAATCTGTTTTTAGAAGTTATCCATACCATTATCTTTCATCGTTACGTGCAAACCCATTAGTGCTAATTCTCATAAAATATATTATGCTGACTTAGCAATAGTACTACTACCCGTGACGAATGTCAAGCCACTTTTTGAAATTTTGTAACGTGCATGCGGCATTTATGTCAAAATGTTCCAGTTATTTCATATTGCGTTTGAGACACGTTAACCTTTAATTTGACGCAAACATTGGTTGTTTAAAAATATATATTTTTGTACTTTTACATGCGTAGCTGCGCGCTTAAAGATAGTTAAAGTATATTATTGAAATTCCTATTTCATGTTCAACATCATAACCAAACGTAAGTTATTAGTTTCTTTATTAATTCTAAACAATACACTGTTACTAGTTAGGATACATTTCAATATCGAAAATTCATTAAAAATATTTTCAATTTTTTTTTTCAAGTTTATTTAAGTTTATTTTCTCTTTTATGCCCTGTGTGGCTATTATTTAACACAATTAAGAAACTCAGAGTGTTTATGCATATTTATTACCGATTCAAGATTCCAACGTGAAATATTTAATCAATTTATGTCGATCGTTGCCGCTAAGCGTATGTCACACATAACTAGTTTTATAGGCTATATTCACACACATGTGTCCGGTAATTCTTAAGCAATTCTATCGAATTATTTCTGGAAGATTCAATGATGATTCGTATCGTAGTGTTCGTTAGTAATAAATTATTCATTGATAATAACAAGTCATACTGAAAAAATGTAAAAGAACTGATAAAATCAACGACAGCAACATCGGTAGCGATTTGATAATTAGATAATTTTATTTTGCATAGCTAACAAAAATATGATTAATCAATGCAAAATCTTACTTTTACTTGGCAAGTTTTTCTTTGGTTGAGAAACCTATGACTACTTATATAATTTAATTGTTTATACTATATAGTTTAATTGAGAAAACATTCTCAACACAAACTTCTCTATCATGTTCACTAAGGCGAGTGAAGTCTGCAACAGTGCACTTGGCAAACGTGGTGGACTATAGCCTTAAGCTTTCTCATTATGTTAGGAGTGCTGGACAAAAGTGGGACAATAAAGGGGTTGATGATGACTATACAAATTAATTTCGAATTGAATGACACCAAACTGCAATAGTCATTTTAAATTCATAAACAGAGAAATAAAATATCTCGCGGCACTTCGCACACGACCATCTATTTCCGAACTATAGATACAATTTGTAGTAGGTACCTACTTTGTAATACATATCTACCTACAGAATAAGGGAATGTATATTTCTATTTATATACCCCTTGTTTTCCGCCCATACACTGAACAAACACTTGTGTTTATGATACAAATATTTATCCAGGATGGTTTTTTTCATCATGTGATAGGCTAGTGTTTGGCCGCGAACTCGCCTGATGGAAAGCGCGGATGCGTCCTAAGATGGAGCACGCATGCCTAGGAAAAGCCTATTCACCCTTGTTTTGAAGAGTCATGGTCATGAGATTATGGTGGATGAGCGGTAATCCAGCGGATAATTATCTGATCAGCGACTAAGGTCACCATCATCACTGGGCCCTTTTGGTCTTTTACTAGTCATTTTCGTTAATATTGTAATTAAACATGCCTATGATATAATCAATGTCATACAAAACACTCGGACCATCACAGACAATTGTCCGTTATACCTATGTCCGGACAGAAACCAACGTTTCTAGATTTGCCGCCAATTTTTACTGTTGGTATTTTATCGACAAAAATGCAGTTCTTTTATTGTAATTATCCAGTCACATGTAGACAAATATATAAGTATTTTTTTAAATATATTTTGGGCATCACACACGGGCTTCTGATAACAAATTAAGCATCAAGAGAGCTTATGTTACGGTAATCAGAGGGCTGATAAATTACGTATATTTTTGCTCATAACACAAAATATTCGTTCTGGGTCGGAATCGATTCCATCAATCAAACCTTCCCTTATTGGAGAATTTAGTTGCATTTTTATGTATCCACAAACAAACACTTAGGTAAATGCTTTGAAATAAGCTTTATGTACCTATTTCTGAACTTTTAAGTATAGAAAATTTCGGTGAAATGAAATTTATTTTGCCAATTTTTTTTAGCATTTTTATCTACATACTCCACGTAACGCGTGGCAATGTGACATCGAGGTCTTACAAAATGGAGCGGGCCAGGCCTACCGTCAAGAGATGCCTCACAGGGTACATGACGGATATTCAGTCCTGGGTGAATCCGGATGGGACCCTCTCCAGTTCTGTCGGTAAAAACATACAGAATGCTAATATTACGTAATATAACACTATATTAGTGGTTTTATAAGTGATATCAATACAACAATAGATGGCGCTGTTACTAAGAGTGTAAAATACATATATGTATATAGAAAAGGGTTTGTACTTTTGGATAAACACAGTAATTATAATGATCTAATATCAGATCTGTAGCAAACGCACGACTATTTTTGAAGTTTCTTATAATCTCATTGTAGGAACTGGAAATCTATCACGTACTTTCGTGGTATGGTATGGTAGAATCAATTTATTATTTTATTAATGCAGTTAGGCCAATGAAACTGTGAGACAACATTTGAATAATTGAAATTTTATGACCTTAGCCTTGTCGATAAAGTTTAGAGGGATTTTTCTATAATGCAGGTAACATGAACGCGATGGATCTCTCAAACAAATTAGACCCGGTGCCGTCACTCCTTCAGCAGTTCAATGTGCGACGTTCGAAGCAACACCGCGTGAAATATCTCAGCATGGCCAACTGTGGCTTGAGGGAAATTCCGTCGGTGAGTTATCGCGTTTGTCGCATTTGGCAAAACTGAGTTAGATTCCTCAAGCTACGACCTTTTCACCTGTTAAGGCTTGTGATCTTGACTTGGTTGCAGAATACGTCTTATGACGGTTTGTATGTGGTTTGGACCGGTTTGAAGTTATAAAAAGAGAGAGGAGACAAGGAGTAAACATGCGTCAAATGATTTTAACCTCTACGGGCAGCAATTGGTGAAAAAAATGGGTTATGTAGGTGTCACAGGCTTAGATCTATTTTTAAGGTAAACGTACCTATACACGTCGCTAGTGTTTGTTCTGGCCTTTTCTATTTAGAAAAATAAAGGCCGTGTAGTGACTAGCTTGATATTCGACCGGTACCTAAGTGATTGTAAATACTGAGTTGGAGTACGTTGGTTCGATTGTCACCCCCGACAAATATTTGTGCTATTAATACCTAAGTACATAGATAATCTATAATACAAAATCTAAGACTGGCATCTGATATTCATGCGTTGGTTGTCCTAATAAATTTACGTTCATATGAATTGTGTAGGAGCCAAAAGTTTGACATATGTAAATCCTGACTATATACATATATGTATATACATACCTATATATAGTCGGCAGATATATATGTATATATATCTGCCGCTTTGGTAGATCTGTAGGTACTATATATATATATATATATATATATATATATATATATATAGTACCTACAGATCTTCGGAACATGGATATATAATTATATACCCTGCAAACATTAGTAACTATATATTTGTTAAAGCTGAAATATTTTCCAGGTGTTTTCCTGCTGCGACACCAATGGTTCGGCGCTTGGTCAAATCGTCGAATACTTAAGCTTCTACGGGAATAATTTCCAACTATCCGTCGCTACGGGAGAGCAGTACGACGTTTTCATGAACGCTACTCAATCTAGAGAAGTTGCTGTGGAGCTGGCAACGCAGAGAAAACGTAAGTGTGACATTTCGGCGTAGTGCACCATGTTTTACATCCGAGAGGAAAAAATATGTCCTGCGTCCTGAAAGTAAAGTTAAAGTATTCCAGAATTTTATCGGAGGCTTTACTTCTCTGTGGAGGTTCTCCGTGTATTACAGCAACTAATAATAATAATAATAAATGTGGCGATTGTGATAAGGGTCAGTTTCTTTTTTCATTTATTATTTCATTAATTAGTAGATATGTACAACAATACTATAGCATTAAGAAAACCACTGAGATTTAAATATAATTTAATGATAAAAGATTTGACATTGATGGTCACTTAGAAAGTTGTATTTTTAGACTTCACTTTCATTCAGAAATATAATTATTGAGATTGTTGATTGGATGCCGGTCTTCTGCTGACTTCTTATGGGTAACATGGGTATTTATTTAGCGTCGTAGGTGACGAGAATAATGCAATAGGTGCTATTTGATCGAATAAAATCCATCATTTTTATATTGGCGTCCGAACAAAAAATCTACATAGGGACAAAATTTTACCGTGACATTATTTAGTTATTAAGTTATTTACTTTCAGTTTTTTACTTATTGAAAGTTAATTTTTTTTTTAGTGCTCCGCTTTTTTAAAAATAATGCTATAGTGCACGACTGAAACCTTCATTTTTAGTGTCGTTTCAAAATTTAGTTATCAAAAACACTTCAAATACACTTTACAAGTTTTTCAATAATTTTCATAACGAGCACATGAGGTACTTTTATTTGGTTGCGATCTTCATGCTGTCATTCCGGGGTAGGAATTTTTTAACCGCGAAAAGCCTGAAGTAGGTATACCTGTTAGGCCACTCTGCTCCCAGACAGATCAGAGGATTTTTGTTTTGACTGTCTTACAGTATTGCTACATTGTTTTATTGCTTATCACTTCGAATTGATGTTTTCTGTTAACGTGTCATATGTTAACACATTGTATGTACATATTGAAAAGACAACAATACCTTTCAACACCGTTGTTTATCTAATCATTAATTATAAAAACATCCGCTGTTTAAATCTATCTATTTAATTGATTACGATATATTTAACCCTACAATCGAGCTATTTGTTATCGTACAATAAAAATGATTGCATACGTATGTTGTTATGACACATAGATAGCGTTCATAAAGAAATTAAAAATAAAGTATTTGTTAATACATTACAAGTACCTATATGTATAAATTATTTGTATGATAATGATTTAAAACGTGTGTTGATGCTCGTACTGCTCGTATAAGATACTAAGCAGTAAATTAGTCTATTGGTTACGATTTCAGTCACCTACTGACTTTGCAAAATTATACTCAAATATGTTCAGCGTTTGGAACATTAAATGTTACTTGTAATTAAGGCGAAGAAAAATATCATTAGGAAACTTGCACACCTTCGAGTTTTGCGTACTGTTTTCGACTATTGTGTCAGGGCTCCTAACGTACGACAAATATCCACAGGGGAAAGACAAAAGGTTTGATGGTGGTTTATAAGATGCTATACACAAAGAAGAAAACTAGAAATAACTAAGTAATAAATTTAAATGTAATACAATTAGTAAAAGGAAAAAAAATGAACCTTGCAAATTGTTCTTTTGCAGACAATAGCTGGTCAAACGGCTTCAACAATATATCGTTTACCAACTTGAAGGAATTGGATTTGCGTTCGTGTTCCATAAACGTTTTGGAAGAGCACGTTTTCCTTGGAATGTCCAACTTGGAGAATTTGTATTTAGGCGAAAATTCTATTACCTTTATTGAGGCAAACGCATTCAGTGGTCTGAACAACCTGATACATTTAGATCTCAGTCGAAACTTTGCCTATGACGACAACGGTTTACTAAAATACGTTGTCTTTGAGAATATGGATATTTTTAAGGATATGGAAAACCTCGAGTCGTTAGATTTATCGTATACAAAGTTGACGCAACGAAATAGCCCCATACTGAGAAGTTTAAGTCCGAAAATTCAAAGACTGTCTTTGTGCTACTGTTCGTTTACTAGACTGAGAGAAGAAGCCTTTAAACACACCTCGATGAAATATCTCGACGTCTCCGGCAATTTGGACATCTTGTCTCATCCAAAAGTCTTACGTGGATTGGAGGGAACACTGAAAGTTCTTTATGCTGAAGATACAGCAATGAAAATGTTCGAGCCATTGAAAAATTTTCGCAAGCTGGAAATTTTAAAGATGACCAATAATGAAATTAGTTCAGTGCCCAGGCACGTGGCAGAGACGTTTCGTAATTTGCAAGTTTTGGATCTCGATAGGAACAGAATTATCACATGGTTCGAAAGACATATTTACCTGATGACCAACTTGAGATTTTTGTCATTACGAGAGAATAACATTAATATGATATCAGAGGACATGGTGAGAGACATGGCAAATGTCTCCTTCGTTGGTCTGTCTAGAAATTTCATAATTTGCAACTGTAATGCGAGAGATATTTACGAGTTGGGATGGCGCAATGAAATTTTGAGAAAAGGTGAACAAGGTTTGCTTTTTGGCGGCGAGAATCCTTCAACTGGTCGTTCGAATTTTCACATAGGATTTGAAGAGTATAACGACTTGATAATAAAAAGGAAACCTCTTGTAAGGGCTTGCGAAAGCAATAATGTTTGCGATGTAAATTTGAAATTAAATTTTGTTGGGCAATTACTCTTTTATGATTATGCACCAGCCTATTACCAATGTTTATTGCTGAGTGAGGATATATCGACGGGATTTGAATATATCCCGTCTTGCAGCCAAGCAATTAGAGACGACCAGGTCGAAGATTTGGTCAGGAGTAACAGGAACTGGTTATATTTTTTGATCATACCTTCAGTGCTACTCCCGGCCTTAGCGCTCGTATTTGTGGCCAGAAATAAATTGAGATATTTTTTGATAACCATGAGGAATACTGCAATGCTGAGTTTGATAAGCAAAAATGAAAGTCTGGACGGTAAGTACGATTTCTGAAAATACATCTCTATAATAGCATCATTACATAGTATTTAGTAGAAACAACAATATGGTATAGGGTATGTTCTGTATAACGTTACGTGACTGATGTGATCCTCAGATATTAAAACCAAACCTCGAAAAGAACGAATTTCTAATTAAAATCTGTCGCAAGTATAATGTCTTCCTGAAAGATTAGTAGACTATAGAATGAATATATTAGTACTATAATCAACTAATTGAAGTATGGAGGTACAACTACAAAATACGAATTTTGCATGTAACAAAATTTTTTACACAAGTTTTGAAAAGAGAGACCAATATAAAATCCTTATATTATAATATATTCTGTAGCCACCTACTTAAATTTCACAATTCAACATGTTTTTACGATTACTATTTCAGAAACGAGTATATTCAACTACGACGTCTTCGTGTCCTATTGCAACGAGGACCGCGCCTGGGTGTTGGATCAACTTTTACCGCACGTGGAAAGAGATTGTAATATCAGAGTCTGCTTGCACGAAAGAGACTTTCAGGTGATAGTCCTACATACATTGCTTGTTCGATGTTAATCGACGATAGAGTTAACCTTTTATATAATAATACGACTACGAAGGAAAAATTCTTGCACAAATAATTTCGGTCTTCCCGGAGGTTCATGGTAACGAGGTTAATTCTTGTCTTGAGTCAGAGTTATCTTTTAATCAGATAGATGTCGTTTTGTATACCTCCCCATCTTATAGTCATTTTCTGCATTTGGAATATTCACTGCAATCTTTAAATGCCAGATATGGCATTATATCTTTTCTTGGATACTAAAGGATTTCTGTGCCAGCCAAATTAACAGATAGATAATACAACTCATCCAAAATAAAGTGCTAAGGAATATCATAAATGTACCCTAGTATCGGGACCTCAAAGTGGATCACGTCGCCAAAGTTAAAAAAATATGCTGAAGTTCACGAACAAAGACTTCACCACTGTCGTTGATGCCATTTAGCTCCTCCACACCATAGATATAGTGAGGCGCTTCAAAAGGACAAAACCTTTTGAGTTAGTGCAGTGAAGTGTTACCGTTAATAAAAGTTAATCAAACTTAATAATTACTTAACTAAAGAACTCAAGGACAATGGGCCTTCCTCTTAATAGAGACAATAAGAAATTTGTTATTGGACATATTCTTAGTTATGTTCTATTTAGCAATTTAGAATAGAATTAAATTATTCATTAATCTCATAGGCTAGATGGCAATAAAAAAAAATATTTCACCGGGTAATTTCAATAAATAAAAAAATATCAACATTTTCACGGTTTACAGGTGGGGCTTTCGATTTTGGAGAACATAGTGTCTTGCATGGACCGCTCCAGGTCTATCATGCTGATACTGTCGCAGCGATTTCTGTTGAGCCAGTGGTGTCAGTTTGAGATGCATTTGGCACAGCACAGGTAAATGTCAGATTAATTCTTAGATCTGTTCACTTGACCAAGTGATTAGTGTCCATGGCAATTTGTATTGAAGGTTAATAAGGGTTTCATTACTATCGAAGACATCATCATCAATCATTTGTGTGAAATGAGCACGAGAGTTTGTTCAGTGTCTGTTCAGCCTCTGCGGGTTTATATATATTATCTATACACATATATGATAGATAGACATAACAATATTAAGTAGTTATTAGCGGGTGGTTCGTATACCCGTCTACTAAAATGCCGTGACCTGGGGCCTATTGTTTAAACAGCAATTGAATTATAGCCCTCTGATTAAATCTATTTTAAAGGAAAAGTAGTTGCCAAAAATACTACTAAGCTAAACGAATACTCATTACTAGCTAGTGATCTTTCGAAATTATTAATCGAACAGGCTTCTAGAAACTCGTCGCGAGGATCTGATCCTAATTCTTCTGGAAGAGATCCCGAGACGTCTCCGTCCCAACACGTTACACTACTTGATGCTTACGAAGACCTATATCGTGTGGCCGAAGACAGAAGCAGAACGCATACATTTCTGGAAGAGGCTAAAGAAGAGTTTAGTGACTCAGAAACAAAAGAATACCGAGAGCGTATCACTCGCTTAATATAAATTTTGAGGGAGTACAGATATTTTTGTCTCAATATGCACAATGTAGAACTGTGATGGAATTTATGAGGGAGATGAATGATGAGTAAAGCCACAGCTCTATTAAAATTAGTTTCGACTTCGCTCTACTAACACAAATATTTAAAGAGTTCTGATATGTTACACGTGATCGTTGAATTTATTTAGTATCAATTACTTCATTACCATGGTTAATTGATTCAGGCGCTGCTTGGGGTAATCCATTGTTAAAAGCATCTTCATGGATATGTACTGGGCAATTTCTAGTTGCACAGACTTGGCCAAAGTTCAAAAGTTCAAAAATCCATATCGTTGAAGAAGTTCTGTTTTGCGACGAGACTCGTGTTGACATAAATATATACCACATATAGTATATAAAGTGCAGGACATTGCCACCTAACACAGCTAATTATTATCGATGGTCATTGTTTCCGTCTTTTGTGCTAAAAGCAATTAGTAAGCTGAAGTGGCAATGGGCTGGTCACATCTGTCGCAGAACCGATAGCGGCTGGAGCAGACGTGTTCTGGAGTGGAGACCGCGACTTGGCGAACGTAGCTTAGGACGCCCTCCAGCTAGGTGGAGTGACGATATACGCAAGGTGGCTGGGAGTGGTTGGATGCGAAGAGCTGAAGATCGAGCTCAGTGGAGTGTCATTGGAGAGGCCCATGTCCAGCAGTGGATGGGAGTAGGCTGATAATGATGATGATGTGCCAGAAGCCTTGAGTCCAAGAATATAGGTCTCTTAGTTTTCAACTTTTGATTTTTCTTTGTTTCTATCGCACTAACATCACTATATAGCTAATGTGCTATGGTTAATCGTAAGAATTATGAATATACTAGCCTCCCTATTTTATGCCTACACCGCAGATGGGCTTGGCGCCTATCCTCATTAAGTTATATTGTGTCAGAGTTAGGAATAAGGATATTCATTTTTAGCATTAATGTACAATGTACCTAGAATTTAGTGCGCGATTTTAGTGTTATTGAGACTCGCTAAAGAGGGTATATGAAGAATATCCGGCTCCATATCCCCTAAATGGTGTAGTTGCAAACGTTGGCACAGTCCAAATCGCGAAAATGTATCAGTGTAGCCACGGTCTTTATAAACAGTGAAAAGGAGAAACGCGTGAAATTGTAGTTGACAGAGTACGAGATATTTTGGAACATCTCCACATACGGTCATCTGATCCCAAAGTAAGCATCAAGAGCTTGTATTGACGACTGATAATCTACATATAAATATATACTTGTACAGATATTTCTTTAGACCCAGACAGAATAAATACTTGTGCTTATTACACAAGTATTTGTTCTGGATGGGAATCGACGTCACGATCCCCAGCAGCAGTCACGGTCACTAACCACTACACCAACGGGCCCGGTAAGATGATTTCGTAGAGATCGATGAAATGTAAAAATGAATATAAGGAAAAAGCGTGCCGGGACTGCATCAAGTTTTTGCAAATATTACTAGAAAAATTATAAGAAGAAAATGACAATTTTGGTGAATACACAATATTGATCTTTGATTGTAAATAAATATACATTGTTTGTTTAATTCGAGTTGTTTTCTTACAAAAATAAGGTAATGACTAACGCATCTCCATCAGCGGATCATGATTTATTTTAAGCCTTAAGTTAAAAAACGGCTACAGAAATGGGAAAAATATATACAGTCATAAGCTATTTTACGAACTTTGTATTAGCTTACACATTAGCTACTTATTTCGTTGAATACTTTCATAATACTCACGAGCGGTTAGCGTGACGTCACCCCTCAAACGCTTCGGCTGTGGAGGGGTAGTCAGTAAATCCAAGTTCAAAACACCACCACATATCCTGAAAAGAAAGTGTTCTCATTTATGCATATATGAGTAACATAGCATCAGGCCTCTATTTCGTTGTAGAGGCAGGCAGAGGAGGGTAGTGCACTTCCACAATTCACCAGTTATTGTACGTCCCATTAAGGGACGAGGGGTGAGTCTATTGCTATACACCGGCCACAAATCTAGACTCCGTGCTATTACTATTGATTTCATCATCGTCAACATTATGGTCATCATTATCAGGCCTCTCCTAATGCGTGTCGTTGCGCTCTGTGTTCGACTTGCCGCATCCAGCTTCTGACAGCAGGAGCCGGGACGCAGGACGTCGAACACTACGCCCACCGAGCCGCGATCCCCGCTCCAGAACTTGCTTACTATTGGGTTATTACTTTTTCGGTTGAAGAATTATATTAATTAATATTAAATACCTTAATACTATATTAAGTACCTATGTTTTCGTAGATTTATTTCGCCGGTTCTCGTTCGTGTCATACAAGTTTTCAGATATTTCGCAAAGATCAGTTCTGGAACAAAACATTAATAATACTCATAGATAAATTTTAATCGATTAAAATTAGTGGCAGTTTAAACGCACACACAATTATTACAATTCTTATAACATTATGCTAGGTCCCATACGACGTCGGCAGAGAGTACCGAGTGCCAAATGTATATCTTTACAGGTATTAACATAACATCACGCTAGTTTTTCAACTTATGGTTAGGCAGAGAAAGGTACAACTCCAACACTTTATTTGTTATGTTATTACTTCCCATGGAATACTTAGTCTATTCCCATTAAAATGATTAAAAAATACATCACAAGTAAAAATAACACAATGAATAGGAACATTGACTTTATATTTAAGTATGTTATATGATATAATACGCGTTATTAATAATGTAAATATAATATTATAAACCATTTAGGGACTTAAAATGTGTTTGTCATCGACACGCTAAGAAGAAGATTAATAATGTCGTACCATTCTGCTCGCCGATAAAAGTCCTAGGATCAGGCAAGAAAGGAGGTTCGGCCATGTTCAGGTTGTCCAATTCGTCCTTTTCTTTCTCATTCTTTGTGTACCTAGAACGTTGGTGTGTTAATAAAAACTTCATCATCATCGTCAGCATCATCAGCCTATCTCAGTCCAATGGTGGACATAGGTCTCCCCCTATGAGCGCCATCGCGGCCTGTCCTCG
>DWME01004777.1:0-15837 GCA_018244795.1 Parelbella ahira ahira | reverse complement strand
GTCATCACCACAATTATCATCACCGCCACCATTATCACCACATCCATCGCCATTATCATCGTGTATTCGAGCTTAGGCCTAATATTACGAGCGCAGTTGTGCCCTATCTTCAGCCAGCCAGATCCGGCTTCTGTCTGCAGTCTTTCGCATCCTATTACCCTATTATGAATCGCTTCCACACTATTATGAATGATGAAGCTAACATTATAATATGAACTGAGTTTCATACCCTCTATTTCAACCCTCCATTGGTTCACACAAACTTTGCTTTAAACTAAGCACGTGACATTAAATTTCCATCACGACTCACACTTACCTCCCCCCTTCCACCTCCTCTACGGGTTACAGTTAACATGATTTTCGGGTATAATTAATACAGTTAACATAACAGTATCCTTCATGTTACGGTCGGAGTCTGTTTTGTAGTAACAATGACTTACTAATGCGTGTTACCGTCTCACTTAAGTCAACAATAATTAGACGTATATTGTCTATGCAAATAGTATTTTTGGCCGACATTCAATTCGTATTCTGAAACTTACTTAAAATTATGACGATCGGCAGAGTATGAACACATTGGATTTTTAGTTACCTATAAAATCTTGCTAGCATTAGCACTTCATGTCCTCTCTGTCTACCCCACAAGGGAGCTGGCGTGCATGTAAGAATGTATATGTAACTGGCATTTTACAAATAAACGGATTTGTTTTTGATTAATGTTATTTTGTTGCTTATTAATACAAATCATGTACTTAAAAATATTGTTGGAATCTGTATATCAAGAGGCTCCTATTTGCCACGTGATCTTCCATGCTTCGGCAACTAAACTTTGGGCATACCTACTGTTGAGCGCTCCTTAAACATTTAACCCTGCATTTCCTCAATTTCATGTGTGTATACTAAGATTTAATTCAATTAGTAGCACTTGGCAACTGCCAGTAATTCGGTAAGTGCCAAACTTGCTCCGAGTCGGATAAGCAAACCGCGGGGTGACATGTATGTATGTGTGTGATGTATGCAAATTTCCGACCCAGATTCCGATGATTGTCTGTATATAAGTAGTTATCCTTATGGAAATAGATTAAATTTAACTAAATCATTATTATAATATTTATTTGAACGGAGCAAAATTTGTTAACGCTAGTAATGACTATAATGTGACACTTACTGCGCAAAATTTTGAAATTTTATGTATTATTGTGAGTGTTGAGTTTCAATCTGATGAATGCGACGTACCTGCTGCACTATTCAGATGCAAATGTTAAAAAAATACCTTAGAAATATCAACACGTATGTTGAAATAAATTGCTATTGGGACGCCTATGTCCAGCAGTGGACGGGAGTAAGCTGATGATGACGATAATGATGATGATGATGATGATGATGATAATGATGATAATGATGATAATGATGATGATGATGATGATCATGACGATGACGATGACGATGATGATGATGATGATGCAACATGATGGAGCAAATTTTTTTGGGCGCGAGCCCCAAAAAAGTTAATATGTTATAGATGAAGAAATATGTAAGAAAAAATAAAATAAATAAAACAGCAAATAAATAAAAATGTGATATAGGTAGTGCTCTTGTACAACCAATCTTGTATATTTTTATTTATGATTTTAATGTTTATCCAAAAAAAAAATAAAGAATAAATTAAACTGAAATGTCAAAATGTCCATCTAATACTTGTGAATATCTAAAAAAATCAAAATAAAGCCTTCGTGGATAAAGAAAGAAAAGAACAACTTAAAAATCAAAACGCATTTCAAAAGGAACTTCTAGAAATTTCCTTTCTACACGTATCCACTGCGGCCGTATGCATATAATTAGTAATTCGAAAGTATTAAACTTGCTAGAACTTGAATAAGCAAACTGAGCTATGACGTCTTACGTGTGTGATGTATGCAAACAGCTGACCCAGTTCGGCTGGATTGTTTTAGGATAAGGAGTTCGTCTTTTGAAAGTATCTCAGCTGTACTTCAAAATGAGTTTGGAATAAATTTCAAATTTTTATCCGTAATATGGCAAGCATTACAGGGATTAGGAACAAAAACATTTCAGGGAAGGCCTATGTCCAGCAGTGGACTCGAACAGGTTGATAATGATGATGATGATTAGGCAGTTGTAACCCTAATGCATTTGTCGAATCAAGAACGATCTTTCCTATCAAGGAACGATAAATGTAGTTCAGTTTAAGTTCCAAGGCTGTTATTTCAAAATTATTACAAACGTTTCATGTTTAATATCATTATGCTTCTTTCATCAAATCTCTCATCAATACTTTCTAACTACAGCTCTAATACCAATTTCGGAGAACTAATATAAATCAAAAAATTATATTTCTACGAGGAATAAGCTTCTTTGAAGTTTCTAGGCGATATAAAATGAAAAACAACTACGAGTCAGTTTTTTCTAAATTATCCAAAACATAGGAATTGTTGGTGAAACATCAAGATGAAATTGATCGAGAGGTCCTGGGTTTGGTTCTTGAAACGGATACTACTGTCTTTTTCTAACTTAGATTTTCTAACATTGGCTCTGAGTTTGGACATTCTGGATGCGTTCCCGGTATATCACAATAGGCTCACCACCTATTCCATGGCGAGACGTAAACTTAACTGATGAAACGTGGCAGGGCTCTACACTCCTCTGCCTATTCCTTCGGGGATTCCAGGCGAAATGTTACGTTTATACAGTAAGATATTCACAGAATAGCTTACAGCGCAATAAGTAAATATCATTATTTGACGTAAAGTGAATGATTTAGAGTAAAACGACTCTCTTCTCAATATCCACTCGTTCGTTATTCAAAACAAAGCAAAAGTTAGTGGCGTTCCCGTTTTTGAAGTTAGTCGCGCCCGCAGTTTTCTACCCACATTGGGATTAATTTCAGTGAAAACAATTCAAGGCGTGAACGCCGACGGAAATTGTTTTATGGCAGTTCTGAATGTTAGCGACAACTTCAGCAATCTCAGTACATTTGTCAAGTATTCGTAAGTGGATATTGTGAAATGTTACCGTATTTAAATTATTCAACAACTCAAGTCAATTATGTCTTATCTCTATTGCGGTTAGGTTCAATATTGCGTGCCAAAGAAACGTTAGTACCGCAAAGAAGCAGATGTGCTGCCAAAATTTTATTAGCTTGGTTTAATAAGTCCAATTTTAATACCTTGAAAATCAACTCGAACAGTTAGAATAATATGTTCAAAATGTAATATTTACAACTTGACTATTACCTAATAAATTACAAGGCCTGGACTGTGATTTGTCATAGTTTGACTAATAGTCGCCACAACACAATTCCTTGAGCATAAATGACTAATGACTAAGCATCTGTGTATAGCATAAATTTATTAATTACAGCGAGCAATGCGTTAACAACTCCTTTGTTGGTACAGGTGTCCGTAATCTGTGACTGGCCAATAGACCGTTTAGCTATTTGCTAAGCTGTTTGCTATATTAGCGACATAAAAGCCGCGATATTCTAGCTGTGTAATTACTATGACAGATAAAATTACACTAAAACAACTGAGACCTACTCGTAATTAAAAAACTCATAAAAAATATATTTATTTACTAAAGTAAGTTGCTTTTGTAGGTAGTTATATTTTATTATAAATAAAATTATTCAACGTGACCAACGTCAACAACTCTCTTATTGTTCCTTATTGGACACGGGCCTCCTTTCCTACTGAGAAGAATTCAACCCATAGCTTGTCACGCATCCCAAATATTGGTTGACTGATTTCGTGCGCCTGGGAAAACATGAAGAACTACAGGTCATATAAGTTTTCACGCCATATTTCCCTTCATAGTTACAGCACTTGATGTTTAATCTTAAGATAAACCGTATATGACTAATTTTAAGTTATATTAAGTGATCGTATTGAGTGCAATGACTGGCGCGATCTGATTACTAGTGCAGTTAGGCTGTTCTGGTCATCATCATCATCATTATTATCATCAGCCCATCTTCGTCCACTGCTGGATAAGGCCTAACCAACACCACTTATTGTTTGAGCATTGTAAATAAATATGCAGTCCTTGTTAATACGTGCACAGATACGGCTTGGTGTTAATGGACTTAATAAGGCAAAATTATTATGGAAAGATAATACTGAACACATAACACACAATATTAGAAAAATATTACGTTAGAATGTTTGTTGGTATTGCAAATATCTGTGGAGAATGACCGCTTACCAACAGGCGGTCCGTGTAGCTAATCGTTTATGTCAGCATGCAATAAAAATACCCGTAACAAGAAATAATATTTCCGACCCACAAAATATTGACTAATTGTGTCTTTACCATCTCAAACGAGAGCCCTTTAAGAGAGCGTTCAACGAATTCCAATTTACAAAGCCCTCATAAACTTAACTCGTAACAAACATTTGCTTACATCGTATGTCTTAAAACAAATACGCGCGAAAATCTTCCTATACATAGTATAGCCGAAAACAATTCATTGTTTTCAACAAATATCGCATATAAGTTTGCATTTGTTTCTGTTTTAATTAATAGTACCATAATATACCATTATTGTTTTTATATCGTCATGCTAGGTCTATTAAAAAGTAGGTAGAGAGCACACAGTGCCAAATAACTAGCCTTACAAAACTTACGTTCTTATGCTGTCAGTCTCTTCATATTGGTAGTAAAATTATTAATTATTTGCGGCCACACTAAGGGAAAATATTAAATTTTTCCTTCCTTTCCCCTCCTCTTTCTACGTGACTGCTCGTAATCAAATTTATCTAGTGAACATGATTCATAAATCTTGACAAACTTCCTAAACTGTCTAGCAGTCATCAATACAAAGAGAACCGTGTGTGAAGTAACTTTACAGTTCGTTTATTGTTCAACATCACATTAAAGCTACAAGCGCTGTAAAATAAAATTATGAAACGAAAGGATTTTGTTTGCATATTTGTTACGTTATCACGTCAAAATCGCTAAGCGGATTTTGTTATAATTTTGTAAAGATCTAACTAGAAAACTTTAAAAGAACAATTTAAAGTCAATTCCTAAAAACGAAAAAAATTACAAATTATTGTATAGAAATTAGATGTGTTTACGTTAAAACACTAAGGTTAGAAAATGCTGGAGAAAAGATGTAAATACAGGATGCAGTAGAAACAAAAATCAGTTTTTACTGAACACCAACAGCGGCAAGACGCCGTTAAATATTAAATACTTAGAATAATTGGTCGGGTTAACGTTCATAACAGCTTTGAAGGAAAATGTCGGAGATGAACATTAAACGCTGTACGATGTGATAAAATATAATTTTCGATTGTTAAACAAATTCGTTGGAATCCAACGTTATTAAACTTTCGTGTTGATGTTAACGACAACCGGAGAATTTACGGTGTCGGTATTCCTACAAATATTATATTTTGTTCTGATTAAATAACTCGGATTTATTATTTTCGTCATCGTTCAGCTGTTGTCAAGATTGTTTGTTATTTTATGGTCAAAGCTACCTTCATATAATATCACGCTTGTCAGATGTGTCAGGATAGAAATATTAGGAGTTCGATGCTCTTTACCTACCCCATAAGGGATCTGGCTTGACGATATTACATAATATGTATGTATATTGTTATAGTATAAAAAACGCATAAAGTTGGAAATAAACGCTCTTCCTTTGAAAGGCATTAGGTAGATTTTTTTGAAAATGAAGTCATGAGATGATTCCAATTTTCAGTTAAGTATAGATGTAGCTCTAGATCTCAGTACTAAGAAAAAAACGCAGAAGTCTTACAGGAAAGCCAAATCAAGCGTAGCCGTAATAGAGAAGAATATGTAATTTTGCTGAAAAAGAAAAACCTTAAACCACACAAAACGATATATACACAGCTCTACAGTTGGCAACATTCGTAATCACGCACATAAATAAACGATATACATATGTATGTACATAAGACTTTATATAGCTATACAGTTATTCCCTTATTATGTTCGTAACTAACTGTTATGGTATAAAAACAATTAATGGCACCTACTGCCACAGTTTTGCAACAATATTCTATTCGTTAATACTTCACATGGGAATCACTACAACAAATTTACTAACTAAAACTCTTATTCTTCATTACAAATGTATGTTCATATGACGTTTTTCTCAACACCCATGTCTCACATATTAGAAATAGTATACCATACCCACTATACCAATTCCAACTCCAGCAATTATAATTTAGACATTGATTTACGATGCCGTTTGTATAATTATGATTCCGTGTATTTATTCTTCATTATTGTTAATAAGTGTGATATCAAACGACATTTTCTACACATATCTATTAATTTTTCAGAATTATCAAGAATATTTCAATTATATACATCTCTTTCTGTTACCAATGCAATATTAATAATATTATGTAGAGTTAAAGAATGTAAATAACGATTAAAGTTATGTGACCTGGAAATGGATTTTACACGACGAAATAGAGACGGCTCTACTAAACTTTTACATTAAGAGAACTAGGGCGAGGTAAACTTGCCAATTGTTAACAAATACAACAAAAAACTTTGCCTAACGATCCGTGACGGTGATATGGATCTAACCGGCTTTATGTACCACAAAGGGCGGCGGATGGAGACGATCGGACATTTCGGCTCAAATCGGACATTTCGGTCCAAATCGGACATTTGGGTCCAATCCACCGCAAATGTAAAGTGTAGTTTATTATTATGCTATAAATTATATATTAATCATTTCGGACTGTCTCGTTAGTCGAGTGGTTGCAAGCGCCACTGCGGATTGGGAGGTTCTGGGTTCAAATCCCGGGTCGGGTACTATTGTCTTTTTCTCATTTAGAATTTCCAGTAATGACTCGGAGTCTGAATGTGTGCCCGGTATATAGCAATAGGCTCACCTGCTATGCCATGGGTCGTCACAGTAAAGGTGGTGGACGTACAGGAGGTGAACGTACTCTTATCTGATGAATCGTGGGAGTGTACTGCACTTCGCTGTCTACCCGTTCGGGAATTACAGACGTGATGATACACTATGTTTAAATCTACAGATTAAATATTGCTAACGACGTTTGCTACGTCACTTGAGGATAGAGTCATGTAGATTTCCATGCAATAGAAATATTTCTAGCCAGCACTCGACGCTATTCCGTTCGTTACTTTTTATATGTATAAATTACAATCGGTGGTTGGTTTTCAGGGTTGTCGTTAGTACGACACACAGCGAGCATGACGTCGTTAGGAAACTGACGCAGCTACATTTTACTTACAAATTAGTGCGCTCTATCATACATTTAGTTTCATGGCCATTTGCATACCTACGTATATTTGTTATATTAATTTACGGTAAAGCGCATGTACACTCTGAAGGACCGGGTATGTAACGAGTTATTCATTCAGATTATTGTTTGGCTAGGTTTGGCCGAGCATCGAACCCGAAACAAATTTTGAAAAGGGAAGAGAGAGAGGTGGAGACTACAAGACAAGGATACAAGAGAGTCCAACACAAGTACATATCAACAGTTCACTTTCATTCTAAAAGTTTAACCTCGTCTTATATGTGAACACCGCAAACGCTAAAGTTTACAAGTATAACATAACAAAACGCCTATAATTCTCCAAAAGGCTAGGCAGAGGTGTAATACTATAATTTCGCAATAGTTTTACCTCCTAGGTAATGCGGTGAACCTATTATTAACAAGTAAACAGAACATGACTCTCATAACACATATTAATAACAAGATTTTTCCATGGTGTGTATTATTCACTGTTATCATGTAACCGTCACATGTGGCGATACCCTAAACAGTAATGCATTTCTGACGAGCGTCAGCGTCGTCGAGAATACGCAATAATATCGTGTAGCAAGAAATATATCCGACGACATGACTTGTAGCAGCCACAGCGTTTTAATATTCCTAAAAATTTATATCATTTTATGGGTAAAAAAGTTTAAATTAGAAGCTTCCATTTTATTTAAACATGTACGTATGTACACAGACGTATTGTAATTCGAACCTATTTCATACATATGTACATACATATGTGGATATATCTTGATTACTGTATACTATTATAAACATTGGTAAATATGTACATATATGTGTATATACTTAGCATTTAATTCATACATACTTTCTCCTTATTGTACATTATGTACACAAATATTTGCTTATCATTAAATTCAAACACATTTTGCTTTCGTCAATTTGACACACCTGTAAATAAAAGTGCGATAGCAAGAGAAGTATAGAATGAAAAGACGGAGAAAATGATTCCAGTTAATTGCACAACGAACATAAATACGATCTATACGAAACATACGCACCTCTCACTACGATGTTTAACACACCCTAAATTTCCCGAACACCGTTGTCGAAACTACTGTTCTATTAAAAGATCGTCCCAAGCGAAGTCACTTACCTCGACATATTGTTACCGACATGCAAACTGAAACGTAATATCACGCCTATGCCTATTTCAGAAAAAAATAGACAATGAAGGGTAGTAAATACCCAATATACACGTTATGTTACATATTCCACAATGGAATAGGTACGTGGTGAGCCTATTGTAATACACGGGAAAAAGATTTATGCATACTATAAATAGATCATTTTAAGTTTATATTCCATTTCCTCGCGCTGTCGTTATGACGGCGTAGTTATGTAAACAAACGATCGTGGCCAAAGATATCACAATGTTTACCGTTATCCACTCGAATCTAACATATTTACGACTAATTGTATCCGTTGTAACAAAAAACACGTTTAAATTCCCCGTTAAATTTCCATTGTAACAGATTTTAAATGTTAATTTTGTATGCCGTGTTGTCAAGTTGTATTTAATCTGTTATAGATAAGATAAGATTATTTAATGTTTGTTTCCGACAGTGGAGCGGTAAAAGGGGTGATGATGATAATGAGTATTAAATAATGTTTGTGATACACCGAGAGAAAAACAATATGGCCGAAATATAGAGATAGTTAATTGATAAAATAATAATAATATAAAAATTCACATTTTATTAATATAGATAGCGATGGACGAATAGTCCCAAGTGTTGAGTTCAACGTCGCTACAGAATTGTAATGGTACTATAAACATAATGAACATGAATCATGGCTAAGTATGCAAATTAATGATTGGAAAATCGGTTAACTACTTCACTATTCTTATTGTGCCCATCGTGTATAACGCCAACGCTTAACTCTGAAAACCTACGTCACTATAGAGATTGGGAATTTACAAATCATATTGTATACTGACTTTATTATATGTATCTTAAATTAAACTGTAACTGATGTAAGAGGAGTAGGATTAGATTCAGTTACATACAGGTGAAATGCGACTTCAATTAGTTACATAACATATGCTCTGGCCTTTACAGGTCCATTCATATTACAACACTGACAATGAAACGTCTTGACCAAATATGCCACGAACTGTCCAAACCTTGAAACCGGCGTACGAGAACGAAGAGAGTGAAGAACGTAAAAGTACTTTGTAAGGATAGAGATATATGTATTTGGCACTCTTTGTTCTTTGCGTTCCCCGTAGAGGACCTCGTCATCGTCATCATCAGCCTATCTCAGTCCACTGCTGGACATAGGCCTCCCCTAATGAGACCTAGATAGACGTAGAGGACCTGTCGACTTGATATTACATAGTATGTATGTGTAGTGAAACGTTTTATACCACGGATAATAAAGTTATTTTTACTAAATGAAGAAAATAACCAACAAGGAGGCGGAAGGTAAAATTTTATTTACCGAACTAAAAGTAAAAATAAAACTCAACAATCGCTTGATAAGTATAATGATACATTCTCTATTCTTAATTGCTGTAATTATGTTCTCAATTGACCACCAATTATCTTACTACCAACCAATATTACTATTTTATAGTAACTAGACTATTATAAATCGTCCCATTCATTAAGTACTATCCGAGGTCACTTACAAATATTTATAGACCACAGCGACCAATTAATAACTGATGCTTGACCGTTTGATATATTAAAATAAAAGAAAAACTTATTGTTTCGAGAGCGCTTGAAACACAAAAACTTCGTGTACATTCGCTGAATTATCATAATGCAATAAATTCAAGCGCTTATTCATTAAACAGCTCTCCACGAATTGTGCTTGTTCAAATATAACAGGCCCATCCCTCTCCAATACTAATGAGTATATGTATACAAAGAACTTTGTTCTCATTGTCAATGGTAACCAGAAAGAAAATGGGGTCGTGACTTAATAACATTCAAAACGCAAAATATTTTCGTAGTCATCAAATTGGCCTGGTCTATTTTAAATACAATGATTTGTTCATCTATGATCTAATAATATGATTTATCCTAGATGATTCAGCTAAATATTCATCTAAGACTGTCTCGTAGCTTAAGTGTTTGCAAATGAGATTGCCTATCAAGAGGTCTTGTATTCGATGCTCGGGTTGAGAAAAGTATTACTAGGTTTTTTTTAAGATTCCCAGTAGTAGTATGAAGTCTGGATGTGTGCTGCTGAAATTCAAAAAGATGAATAATGGTCTATGTCCAGCAGTGGAACTGTAAACGTGGTACAAAACGATGTATATTACATTATCAAATACAAACTCGTATTCATAATATTACATTCAAATGAAAACAAATATAGGTCCTCATCTCACAAATTTTTGCACCGGATAATAATTGAATATACAACTTCTTACTTAGCAGTTAGGATCATTGAAAGCTGAACAAACAGACTGTTAATGTATTTACTCGTAACATTTTATACCATTAACATTTCATGGTCAATGTTTGCACAGTTAACATTCAGTTATGCCAAAAACACGAAAGCAAGTGCCCCTTAAAAAATGATGATTTACTCTTGTATTAATTTTACGTTTTTATTGTTGTGACATTTATTGTTATTATACCATTTCTAAAATGGGCTAAGCAGGGAGCAAGGGTGCTAAATTTTGTTTATTGTTACAGAGACGACACGCTTCGTCTATAATCATCACTCTTAATAAATTACAAACAGAAATTTCTATCTGCAATTTATTGTAATTACTCCTCATTGACAGAAATTGGATAGAAACATCAAGTCTCATTACAGCGTAAAATGAGACATATGAAAACGCCCTTATCTATCAGGTTCCACGCGCGCGATATTTTGTCTTAAACTCTCGCCAGTTTCAAGTTTGCGCTTGACATTTCGCTTCTTAAACTTCAGTCTGCACGCGTTACCAACTAAACCGATTTGGAAGATTCCGACGTTGTTAAGAAGCTTCCCCGGGTGCCGTGGGACAGCTCTGCGCCGCCGGCGATTCTTACTCCCGAGATGTGATTCTGAACGAAAACTTCAAAGAGAATAAAAGTAACCGAAGTTTATCTTGTAATTCCTTCATTGTCTTGAAAGTTTCGCTGTAGATTGTGACTTTTCCTCGTCCATTTATTATGAGCTAGGAAAATTGGAAAGCTTGTAGATAATACATAAATAATAATGCTTCGCACTTTCGACGTCACACAAGGATTTCCTTTGTCATAAAAGCCACGAACGCACGACCCTGACCGAATTACTTATTACATCAGATGGAGACACTTATCAAATGAAATTATGAAATCAAACCTGAAATCCTCTACCCAGTACGTACACTGGGCAATGAACCGGGCTTCGAGCCACCCGCTAGAAAATTTTAGGTAGAAAATCCAATACTATCCGACCTAGGATTTGAACCCAGAGCCTCTCGATCAGCAATCACGCTTGCAACCACTCGTCCAACGAGGCAGCTGATTATCAGCTTGGTATGATTGTTTTGATGCTAGTTAAAATCGTTATAATTATTACTACCTACAAAGTAAAACGTTCCCTACTATCTACGCCCGCTTATGAATATAAAGTCAGGTATTCATAATAAAGGACTATTCAGTTAGTATAAAACTAATTATGATTTTAAATAATCATAGATACCAAGTTACATTTGGTACGAACTTCTTTGGCAGGTACCTAATATTTTAATTGGCAGTGACGATGACTTTTCTATATTTCTACTATAAATAAATTGTTCTTGAACATTTTTTGTTCTTGAACTATATCGAATAATATGCATACAAATATTTAATATACTATCAGTTTAATTGTTTTTAATATAAACTAATAAATAGACACGTTAAATACATAATCCTTGGTCGGCAGTGGCCTCTCCTGACTCTCAGTTATTCCCAACCATCTACTAGATGCCATCTAGCCTTCCATCTACTAGAAATATATTTAATAGTACATGCCTCCTGTAGAGTCTGTCCTGTCATGACTGATAAATTGGCATTGTATCACAATGAGACTGAAAATACAGGTTCAGACTGACCCTCTGATCTAGTGATGTCTATCCCAGCTGGATCCGTGATTGTGGGTTTGATTCCTACTTGAGACAAATTTATATGTGATGTGTACAAATATTAAGCGGTAGAAAATACCTCGGAGCAAACTCTACATAACATACAACTATGTAGATGGCGTTGCGCAGAGATATCCCAAGGTATTATTATTAATGAGTAATGTGACTCCACTGTCACCCTTAGGGCTACAAAACCGGTACTAATAAAAATTCGGCTCTACGTATACACACCGCCACAACTCTATTTACAAAGCGCTCTAGATTCTAATTTAGCCCAGATTTGGACTCATATCGGCTACACGGGTCGAGTTATATCTCCAATGGTATCGAAAAGTGATATTAGAACGGTATCTTTGCCAATTCGCAATAACTGTGGATTCGACGGAGTATTTCAATAAGGCCCACTCAGGTTGTGAATATTGAAAATTGGTTTTCGCTTGTAACATACTGAAATTGAAATAGTTTAAAAACACAAAGTCATTCGCGAACACCTACGCGCGGTATTATTAATTTTACGTTTGTACATTTGTTATGTTTTAACGCTTGCCAAATTTACGTAGTAGACCATATTATATATTCTTTAAAAAAATATTTCTAATTTTAATTACCTGCGCTCTTTGCTGTTCTTCATACTATTGTCTAAGTGTTTGGAAATCAGGCAACCTACGAATGACCAACGTGGTAGACAACGGCTTTAACCGTTTTTATTCTAAGAAAAAATCGGTGTCCCACAGTGATACCACAAAAAGGTTGATTAAGATCACATTGGTGACTTATCTGCGTGCTATTAAATAAATAAAATATTTCATAGATTACTAAAAAATATGATAGAGTAAGTCACGGACGTTCCCAAGCTGTGAACGATATGCGCCCCTCGCAGTGGGACGTACAAAATGATGAAATACTTATTCTAGTTTTTTACCTCTCTTTTTCAGTTATGGAGAACATACTTTCAATAATAAAAGTTGCATACTAATTGGTACAAGACATGTTGCTACTGAGTAGGTACATATATGTGTATATTTGTCTCTTACAAGTTGATCTAATAACACATAATTACTCGAACCAAGTAAATATAGTAGTAATCATAACATTGATGAACAATAATACTTATTATTAATATCATATGTACAAAAAATAAATGTAAATAAGAGTTGCTGCTGCTATTACCGATCAATGTACCTTTGTGATATAATATATTAGAGCTAATGTTCATCTTTTATTTTATTTTAAACCGATTAATCGATTATCCTACATCCCTACTGAAGGGCTGCTAAATTTCATCATAAAGATCATTTTGTATGGAACAATATGGTCTGAATAAAATAGAAATCGTAATAAAACAAAAATGTCATATAAGTGAAGTCCCATTTTTCAAATACCGGATATTCTCAACAGAGGTAGCGCAACGTCCGGAAGTACATAAAAAAAAACTATAAAACTGGCAATTGATAGCTGCCTGTAGACCTAGATGAATAAAAGCATTTGTTTTCATTCTAAGCTTAGTTTTCATCTTAAAAAGAATTTAATTTGCCACAAAGTTTTCATGGTAGTGCCCGAAGAGATTAGTAGACTAAATCTTCCTTAGGGAATAGACTGTTAGATAACACTTGTGCTTGTGAGCAGATATGATAGTATTATTTTGTGTAATTGGATACAGGTTTACCACCCAGATGGCGCAACCATATTACCATCTAATATCCAGAAGACCATAAACCATCTAGTAGGCCTTATATCCGTTCACAAATTCCTTGACAGTGGATTATAAAGAGTTACTACTTCGTAACCAATAACTATTGAAACGTAGGAAGCACAATACTATTGTCCCCTGGAAGAAATTCGGGCGTGATATTATATTATTTCATCGTAGAATTCATAAAAAAAAATCGTCTCTACCAACTGAGAAGAAATAGAGTAGTAACTTTTTATTTCTCCACACTAATGCAAATTCTACTCCGTTACAATTTCTATGAGGGCCTCCGGGGAAACGTTAAACAGTCCGGTCTCGGTTGTTATCGTTAGATAACAATCGTTAAACCTAGTTGGCGCAAACTAGGTTTAAAAACATTCAACAGACAAATTGACTACTGATACAGATCTCTACCAAACTGTACTCCGGCATAGTGCGGCAATAAGCTCCAGGTCTCTATTAAATACGGACGAGACACGTGCCTAGCTGTAGATAATACAAACGGTTACAGCTTAACTTAGGCAGCTCTCGAAAAAAATATCAATATTGCTATTATATCATTACGCTATGTGTCTTATGGGGTGGGCAGAAAGCACCGAATGACAAATACTTTTATCCGTATAGGCTAAACGCACTTTTTCTAAATTTATCCTTTTCTTCATATACGTTTGTTGCTTTCGGCAATCAATATACAATTTCAAACTGCAATATTCAATTCAACCAAGGAACATTATTTTTCTGCATAGCATCAGGGCTACATATTGGACTGTAGGATATGGCAGGCACATATTGGCACACAATATACTATATATAATAGATATTTAGTCCCATTAAATATATTTTGTGATATCTATCATCATAGACCATATAACTTATAGTTCCCTAGCACCTTTATGCAAGGTATTGTATATATGTATAATTCTATACCTGCACAAATAAAAATTCTTTAATATAAATTCACTTTATACATAAAATTTAATTCATTTCCACTAAAAGATTTTTATATAACGTTGCGTCTGCCTACCCCTTCGGAGATCACAGGCGTGATGCTACGTTCGTTAAAAATTGTAGAGATATTAATAGAGCCGCAACCACAAATAGGTTTGTTTTTATCTCAGTACTTTTGTTGAAACCTACTTTTGATAAATGAGCCTACCTTCTCCAACATACAAATATGTATTATAATTAATAGAGAAATTTATTTTATTAAATAAGGTAATAGTTGTTTTAATGAGAGTACTAAATCTGAAATCAAAAGTAGTTTTCATTAGAGTTGCGTGGCTGCAATTCTGATACAGTCATTGTGGATCATAAAAAAATAGTCAAGTTTAGTGAAGCAGTCCAAAATTAAGCAGACGTTATTAAAAGCAATAGTAAATTAGTTTATAGGAGTATGAGGTTTTTATAGAAAACAGTTATTAAAACGTTGATATTATTTCGTTTACATATTACATTATTTGTTACATATTGTATATATAAATATACATAGCTATGTATTTCGTAGTCTACATAGTAAAATGTAGCATCCCTCTTCTGTATTCTTAAGTCATATAAGTGTAAATATGTAGATATATACTGAAATTAAAATAAAAAAAGTATTAGAAATTTCGCAAAATCATGATATTCGAAGCAGTGGTAGCCTAATGGTTAAGAATTCAGCCTCTCATTCCGGGAGTCCTGGGTTCGAATCCATGGCGCGCACCTCTTTATAAAAAAGTG
The DNA here is from genome assembly GCA_018244795.1 of Parelbella ahira ahira. NCBI lineage: Eukaryota > Metazoa > Arthropoda > Insecta > Lepidoptera > Hesperiidae > Parelbella > Parelbella ahira. The sequence continues at coordinate 47 of DWME01004777.1, read as the reverse complement.
CGTTTTAAGTTTAAATATCACTTGCTAACGGTGAAGGAAAACATCGT
>DWME01004776.1:0-15838 GCA_018244795.1 Parelbella ahira ahira | reverse complement strand
GGGTGGTGATAGGGGTGGTGATGGGGGTGGTGATGGGGGTGGTGATGGGGGTCACCACCCTCTCCATACACCCCCCCCACATCACCAAGGGAGTGGTGAACGTGATGTTTTAAATTAAATTTTTAACATAGAAGTAGCTATTGTGAATTAACCATAACAGATAAAGACATGTTATGTTATTACGGACTTTTTTGTAATATTATTGTAGACCTACACTTCTGTACTGGTACATTACGTTACATTCTTTGCTGGTTTACGTGGCGCACGCGAGTAAAGTTCCCAGCAGGCGAGATTTTTTATAATAGCGCGACCTCTTCAATCGATCAATCAAGTAAACGTAATGTACTATTAATCTAAGCCTTCCTCTATCTATTAAAAAAACCGCATCAAAATCCGTTGCGTAGTTTTAGAGAGCTAAGTACATAGTACCTATGTACATAGGGATAGATAGCGGAAAGCGATATATGAACACGAAATATTATACGAGACTATCAACAGGGGGTGGGGTGTGGTATTCTTTTTAACTATAAGACATGATATGAAAGAGGCGGTGCGAGGTCGGACCTGGCGGCTCACCTGGCGGCTCGTCGGCGACGTGCACGCGCAGGCGCAGGTGGTGCCAGCCGCGCGCCGAGCGCACCACCGCCGCCAGCTGCAGCGCGAACAGCGCGCGCACGGAGAACGCCGCCTCGCGCCCGCCGCCCAGCGGCTCCACCGGCCACACGTCGATGTAGCGCAGCCCCGCGCGCTCCAGCCGCGCGAAGTGCCGGCACAGGCACACGTTCTTGCGCACGTCCAGCACGTCGCGCACCACGCGCACGTACTGCGCGCCCGCCAGCCGGCCCCCGCCCGCCCCGCACCCCCCCCGCCCGCGCGCGCCCCGCAGCGGGAACACCGCGCCGCCCTCCGCCTCGAACTGCTCCGTGAAGTACGGCGACTGCGGGCTGCGCACGCGTGCGTCCACTTTTACAACCGCGCTGCTAAATATGTACCTCCCCTAATCGGAGTCCCTCCACCACGTTCCCGATCCAACATCCGACTGCATTCAGTCATCTTTATAAAGTCCATAGACCCCACCTAGTAGGAGGGCAACCTGTGCTCCTGTTACCGTGCTTGGCAGCCGCAACATTCATACGTAAAGATGTAACCACCATATACGGTACTTTTATAATCACTGGAAGTGGTAACAACAACAACATCGCCCTATCTCAGTCCACTGTTGGACATAGGCCTTTCCTAATGAACGCCATCGCGCCCTGTCCTCGCCTGTTCGCATTCAGCTTCTGCCTTCAGTTATTCGTAGATCGTCATCCCACCGAGCCAAAGGGCGTCCTACACTACGTTTGCCGAAACGCCGTCTCCGCTCTAGAATTTGTTTTCTCCACCAATTCCGTTGTCCGTTCTTCGGCAAATAAGAAAGTCATGGTGAATAATCACATCAATCCGAGACTTGTTAACGTACATGATAATACTATCGAAATTGTTTCGGAGTACACATACCTTGGGCACACCTTACACTTAAGTAGAAACAATTCCGAGAGGCCAACCGGAGCATTCAGTTGCGCTGAGCAGCATTTGACAAACTACGTAGAGTCTTCTCGTCATCCATACCGCAATGTTTGAAAACTAAAGTTTTCAATTAGTGCGGCCTACCGGTGCGGTACGCACGAATTACTCAATCAAACGTCCCCAGTGGCTTACCAACACTTTATAATGTCGAAACCGAAACAACCCTTATTTTGTGCCAACTAAAAGAAAATTAAATAGCACTAATAAATCAAATACAAACTCACTCTTTAAAGAAGTCCTTAGGGGTGGCATCGTCCCAGAAACCGAGCAGCACCGTGTCCGGTTTCATCGCCCCCAGACCGGACAGTCTCGTGAGGTGCGCCGCACCGCTCCTCACAGACTCCGCCAAACACAATTCCACAAATGCTTTCACCTGACATAAAAAATGTAAGCTTTAATAGAAATGGTGCAAATTTGTTCTTGCCAAGTGCTTGTAGCGTTCAGTTCAACTAATGAGATCAATAAGTCATCACTGTTATAACAACGGCAACATGATTTACAGCGATTCACACAAACATCAATGTGCAACATCTTCGTGTATATAAACGGACCAATAAACAAACAGGACTGATGGCAGGCACCTGTGTCTTTATGAGAACTTTTTGAAAAGTGCTGACTCATTAAACACGTTAACACACCATGTTCAAAGATAGTTGTGAAATAACATCAGTTTAAATTATTGAACACGGATATCAGTGAACACTTTACGCAAAAAAGTATTTAAATCTATATTTAGCACTTATATTTAGCGAGCTCAATAAAGGGTAACTTAATTGAAGCACGATGCTCATACTCATGTATAGATCATCACTTTTTCATCTTCCACTTACCTTAAGATGATCAATAAGTTTGAGCCAGTACTCCTGCTCTTCTGCCAATGGATCTCCCGTCCCATCCAGTTCTCCTATTCTCACATGCCCTATGACGAACAAACCTCCCTAGAAATATTATAAGTATTTCAAATTATGCTAAGTTAAATATAAAATCTTATACAGCTATCACTACTCATCTTCCATCAAATTTTGCCACTGTTATGAGGGCCCCTCTTTTTAAAAGTAGGATTGCTAAAGCTATAATTCAGGTCATAGCCGCGGGCTTGTTGACAGAGATTGGAGTTTTGATGAAATACCAAACATAATATACATTTCCTCAAACTAATTTTGTTTACTATTATTTACAAAACTTAAATACTTTTTTAAGATACATATCTATTAAACTGGGTTTACAACCTTCTTCTGGTCATTAACGAAGTCAATCAGCGGTGCTGACTGCCGCGGCGAGGCGACCAGTAGCAGCATCTGCGGTCTCCAGAACTTCACGTGCTCCCGTCGAGGATCCAGCAGCAGCAGATACTTGCGGACCTGGAGAAAGGAACGCCGATTGAAAATTTAATATTTAGCCTCGTACAATTTCTTAATTGCCTAATTTATCTATTAATTTCATGAGTATTAACTGAGCAACAAGTCCCGGGTTCGACACCCGGGAAAAATATTTTTAGGTTTCTTTTAATTAAAATACCGCAATGTATAACATAACTAATGAAAAGTGGGAGTACTATATTCTCCTGGGTGACGATATGAGAAGGCGAGCGCGGAGGTGATGGCGGAGGGAGTGGCGGACCTGGTGGAAGATGAGCGCCTGGCTGAGGCTGCCCCACTTGGGGTCCGCGGCGGCGGGCGAGAGCAGGTGCAGCGCCACGACGAGCGAGGAGGCGGCGAGCGCGGCGGCGCTGGCGTAGGCGGGCCGCAGCGCGAACACCAGCGCCGCGCAGCCCGCCAGCCCCAGCAGCGCCGTCACCCACGAGAACTGCTTGAACGTCGGCCTGCCACCCGACAACCCGACACTTATACACGCTTTCACAATAAAAACAAATCAGAAATAGTTAAGTAAACACGTTACACATTTACAAGTTACGAGGGTCCCAGATGCTCCATTCGCCCGTGAACAATACCAGATCGACCTCCTCCAATGGGGATTATGGCTTTAACCTAAATCTAATAGTAAGATAGTGTTTGACCATTAGGATTGTAAATTACAGAGTATTAGCATGTGACAACATTAAAACTATAAATAATATCTACATCCTTAAGTATGAACATGAATGAAACTTAAGATACCTAAAGTTAGGAGCTGATGCAAGATCCAGACCGAGACAGGCAAGGTTTATAGCAAAGTAACTTGTCATAAACAGCACGGAATTGACCTGCAAATATAAAAACAGTGAGTAATCACATCTATTATCTAAATCGAGTTTAAACATCACATCCCTTATGTAAGTAACAGAAATGTAAAAACTATTTCTTACACATTGCGCCAAACAGCAATGTTTTATGGCTATTTTGATAGGAGCCTATGAAAGACCGATACAACAATCTAACCTCAAGTTAAGCTAGCATCAGTCTCCTTTATAGGATTCCATATACCTATGGGGTGATTTGACTGACTACACAGTATCAGTTGCAATATTTAAGCATGAGTAGACCTTATAGAGATCTAATGCAACGTTGCTAGACAAAATGTTGTATAGTGTTTCGCTTCGTTAATACTAATATAAAATCTATAATAATAATGAAAATGTTTTATTAACCAAAACATGTTACATAAAAAAAAAAAGGATTATATATTTGCTAATACTGGCTCTCTCTTATGGTGCATAGCGCTACGTTAACTAATGAGTAATTAAACTTGACATGGTGAAAAAATATATATTTTCTTTATTTTATTAACGAATACCTGTGCAATAGTGTTCAATGAGCCGGTTGTGATGCCCACTTGGACCAACAGCCACGACATGATCACTGCCACCACTGGGTTACCGGAACGGGATACCATAGGGCGGAGCAAGAATCCTAGCATTATATAATCAAAACACCTTAATTAACACCTTAAAACACCTAGTGCAAAAATGAAAAAGTTAGACTAAATGTATAATAAATAAATACTATGTGAATCGTACTTACCAAATATGTCGTCTTTCGCAAGTGCTTCTAAAACCCTGGAAGCTCCGATCAGATTTGACAAAGCGGCTGAGAATGTGGCTATCACCATACCTGTAATATAGTGACGATTATTAACAAAAATAAGTTAACAATTTGCAATGTCATAATGTACATAAATTATGTTGAAATGTAATACCTATTTCCTACTATAAGGCTGGGGTTGGCCAGATTATTCTATGCTAACATCAAATTTAAAAGCTAACTCATAAACTAGTTCTATAAATAAATCAATGAATTTTGTTCTATATTCAAAATTGTGATTTCACATAACGGTAAGAAACTATATAGGTGACATCACATACTGCAGCCGAGTGTTTAAAACAATTTATTTTTAAGCAGCTCTTCATTATGACCATCAGTCTGTCTCAGTTCAATGCTGGACGTAGGCTGCCCGTTATAGGCACTTACGCACACCCCTAATATTAGTACCTATCTCGCTATAACGTGATCATAGCGGGGTTTCTGGTTAACTTCTGCAAGTAATATATAGGAATATATTATCTTTTAGTTGAGTTGCAATGTGACTGACCGACAGCGATGAAGGGCGGCCACACATTGATGGGCAACAGGTAGACGTAGTTGTTCTGCAGCAGGCCGCGCGAGCACGAGGCCGCCGTGAGCACGCTCAGCGCCGCGTACGACACCGCCGTGAACAGCAGCGCAGTGAGCGTGCCCAGCGGGATGCTGCGCGATGGGCTTTTTAATTCGCCTGTATTTAACGAGACAAAATGTTCATGTTATACTTATATTGATTCGTGCAAATACATATTATATACATACATACGTCTTTCAGGATAATCTGGGCCGTGGATATTGCGCGGCATGCGAATTTTGAGTTCAAATCGACTACAAACCGCTCATATTGGCCCCGGCCATCACGCCCGTGACGCCGGTGAACAGCACGCCGAACACGGAGGCGAAGTCGACCAGCTCGCCGTCGGCGGTGTTGTAGTCGCGCGCGTACGACGGGTACAGGTTCTCCTCGAGCGTGGCCAGCGACAGCCCCGTGTACTTGAACTGCGTCGTGTTCACCAGCAGGTTCGTCTCCGGCTTGTTGATCTGGGGAGATTGGAGAGACGAGAGCAAATTAAACCATACTACCAGATCAGTCATAGGGATGGGAAAAACAGGTAACAAATCAAACAAGACTATTAGTTAGTTACTACTGACCGACCGAAGGTTCGGTTTCGGTTTCAGCCAATTTCGGCCAAAACTGAGAGCGGGGCCGAAGTTTCGGTTTCGGCTCAAAAACATGTTTCAGTCGGACACTATTAACTACATTATTAAGTCTAACGGCAATGTTAGATCAAATAAAGATGCACTAGTAGATTCGTATTGGCTTGTAGATGTGGATAGAGGGGTTCACAAATCGAACCAGAGTATACTGGTACGTACATACATATATATCTTCACGACAAGTACCTTACGGGGTACGCAGAGGGCACGGGGTGGTAAAAATCCCTGCCCCTTCATGCCTGCCGTGCTTCTACCAAATTCATCAATCTGTTCATACATGTACACTGGTACTTACCGTAATCATGTAATCAATAATTGCATTAAATTTATCATTATTGAGCCAAATGAAGAGTTCTGCTGTACAAAGCAAGTCTTACCTGATAATAGAAAATTGCAAAACAATAATAGCCAATTAAAATCCCCAAAATGAAAATATACCATGCCAGGGGCTGTGATGAAGAAGCTGAGGAATGCGCTCGCCAAGCAGACCAGCATCGTAACCCAGATGGCGAGGCTGGTGCGTGCAAAAAGAGAAGCTCCCGCCAAGGAGACGCTGAGGCCGATAGCGTTGAGAGTGGAACGGTAGAGAAAGCAGTACCAGTCGCCTTTAGGAAGGCCAGAGCTGTCCCCTACGAGGTAACCTAGAAACAAATACAGGATTTATTAGCTTGTAATCGTGATAAATTAGGAGCTATATATTTTTTTTATGTACAGCAAACATAATATTAAAAAGATAAAAACTGAATACTAGGAAACTTGTAAGAAAGAATGAAAATAAATAAAGAGATATTTTAATATATGTTCTATGAATAGACTGCCTCGTTGGTCGAGTGGTTGCAAGCACAACTGCCGATCGAGAGGTCTTGGGTTCCAATCCCGGGTCGCGTATTATTGGATTGAAGTCTGGATCTGTGCCCGTTGTATAGCAATAGACCCACCACCTATTCCATGGGACGTAACCATAACTGGTGAAACGTAGGAGTGTACTACACTACTCTGCCTACCTCTTCGGGGTTTACAGGGGTGATGTTACGTTTACGTTACTATGAAACTAGTGTATGTTGAAGAAAGAGTTTTGGTTTATTTGTAATCAAATAGTGTACAATTAGAAATATTTAATTTTAAGCAGATCTACAGATATGTTTTTTTTACAGAAAAAGAATGAAAATAATTACGTTTTCCAACTATTTCACTTAGCAACATTTTTTGGATACCATAGACACTTCTCCAACTTACCAATTGTTGGGTTAAAATTTTACATGTATTCCTAGTTAGCATTGACATTTGACATTGACAGTAGATGTCAGTTCTTTGTAATAAAAGGTAACATGAGATCCCGGCTATATTTCCCTGAAGAGATAGGTGAGTTATGAACTCTTAGTTTTCACCGGCTATGTTATACGTGCCATGTGAAACATACTGAGCCTATTTCAAAATATCTAAGCTTCAGTCTTACCATTTGGACCAAAGTTCTCCACCAGCGCTTCGGTACAGGCGGTGATGCAGAGCGCACTGGAGACGACGTTGGCGAAGAAAAACAGTGTGCCTATTGCACCACCGAACTCAGGTCCTAGGGTTCTGCTTATCATGACTGAGTTCTGTTAAGGATTTCATTTGTACACTGTTCAAAACATGTCAGAACAGACTGACATGTATACAATGATATTAGGAATACATATTTATATACACAAAGAGAAGCTATCACTAAAGGAATACTGAAAAGTAATAAAAATTACGTTGGATGAGTAAAATAGTAATAATAGATAGATAATAATAATAATAGATAGATCAACAATGATCTGATCATCTATTCATAGTTTTAACGTATTATGATCAATGTTGGGATTTTTCTTTAAATATATTTCTTACGTTAAGGATCACCTAAAGAGCTTAGAATATCGATTTTTACTTGAAATAAAACAGAGTTACTCCAAAGAGGTGGTTTATTATTTATTATTTTTATTATTTTTTATTTATAAAAAATCCACAGCTCTTACACAAATACAAATACAATTTTTATTTTATTTTTTACTTAAACTGAAAGCCAATAACGGATTTACATTATGTTATACTTATTAAAGTTACATCTTACTGAATGTGCTGTAGTCTGTGGTTGTTTTATTCATCGTGGTTCTTCTTGGTTTGACCTACTTGTTACTTTATATATTACATGTTCAAAGCCCGTAATGTTAAGATCCATTTTGAAATAATATACGTATCCGTGTAAAAATATTATGCATCGACTCGGGCATGCCAAATCTATCAAGCACAACAAGGCGAAAAAGATGATTTTTCTTTAATTTTTTTTCAAATTTGAAACAAAACCTCGACAGCCGGTGAAGGTACACTAATTACATAAATTTATTAATTCTGTTTGTTTGTAAAAGCTCTACGTAAACAAAATATTCATTGTTTGTATATGAATAACTACACTACACCATATACCGGGAAGAGTTTGCTTTAAATGGTTATAGCCGGCGATACGGCTTGACCTCTCCGCAGTACGGGTCATCGTACTTTGAAGAGGTCAATTAAAATTAACGAGTGTGTTTATCAATAAGAAATACAATGTCTTGGAAGGAAATGTGTATAAGAAAAATTAATAAAAACAGCCTTTACCGTAACAATAACAAATGTACATGGAATAACAGACAATATTATATAGTTACGTCGTGTTCTTTAAGAGGTGGATAGAGAGCATCGAATGCCATAATATATGCCAGAATCAACTAAAATAAAATCTAATGATGAATTACATGAATACATAATGTACGTATATTTTATCTAAGAAAGTTACTGCTAGTCAATGTGTTCGTTCTCCCCATAACAATTGCGGTTATCTGATACGCAGAATCCTCATTAAACTTGTCCCAGAAGCTATTTCTCGGGATTAATATGGCCCTTACCTCCCAAGTGTTGTAATTGTAGATATCAAATCGTTCGGAACTGACCATTCATTGGGACATTCGAGAAACTTATAGATCGAAACCGTACAAGCCACTCGGACTAAGTATTAGGGGTTAAACTACGGACCACCCATTAAATAGTAAGGGCTTATGCACTGCCATTTAAACGTATTAATTTAGTAAAGTTGTGTGATCCTTGAAGTGTTCTTGTACTTGATTTAAATTTATAATAATGCTATTTCAGTCAAAAGATCTCACTTTAATTTAATATACGCCTATAAATCATTTTGTGTAGGTACCTTATGTATGTATGTGTGAATATCCACTAGTTTTAGACATACTGCAGTACAATACAATTTCCACGAGGTATTCGGTGTTTGGGCTTAACCAAATCCATCTAAGGTTTATGGAGCTTGCAAGGACACCCAATAAATTATAACGACCTTCAAAGTTCGAATCGAAAATGGAATTTGTGGCGTGGAAACAATAAATTGTGATTAACATTGTCGTGTTCTGTGTACACGGACGGTTGTAAGGAAATTCTCTGGTTGTATTTCGAATATCGTCATGACATTACCGCGACGTGTGTATTTATATTCACAAATAGAATATTTAGTAATAGAAAATCTTTGATTTGTTTTTCAGATCATTTACATTATCATCACCATCATTGGCCTATTTCAGTTCACTGTTGGACATAGGCCTCCCCAATTGAGCGCCATCGCGCCCTGTCTTCATTCGCAATATAAAAATTCGGAATTCATCATTTATGTCGTTCGAAAGATATGTTCCATTCTCAATTTCTTACCATATTTAACCGTGTAAGCAATGCATAAATATTACCATTATAAATATTCAGTTAATGTTAAACCCAAATGTAATTCATCTTTCATAAAATATAGGAATGTAAATTTAAATACCTAAAACTTTTCCTGTAACTGTACAAAACGTGATAATTATATGTATTTCTTGAGCTAGCTACGACCAACGTTTATCTAAATCGCCTTTAATCAACTCTGTGAAGGCTCTAGGTCCATATAAATTAAAAGCCAGAATATTCATCTCAATCTCGGCGTATAATTCAAATCTTCATGGATAAGAGATAAACCGCGGCGCGTCGTTTGCAATCCTTCAAGTTGGGCTTATAAGCAAAATAATTGCCTCCGAGTGGTATGACACTCAAAGTTAACGTCGAGAGCCCGAGGTACACTCCATTATGGTCCTTGTCGGATCCCCGTTTTCGTTATAATGGAATATTAGATTCTGCCATAAACCCGCTCGACGCTTCGCGACACGTCCATTAAAATTTGACCTCCAAATTCTCGATTCATCTCGCTGTATCGTACATAATATTTTCTAACTTACGGATCATCATTCGCTGGTATCGAATTGCTTATTGAAATTGCCCATAGATGTTTGTCACAGCGGCTTGTTACACCGCTCGTGGGGTAGAAGTAATTCAAAAATTCAATTAAAAATTTCAGCAGCCCTCCGCCCGAACTTTCCTTCGCTAAACTGCCTCAAAAGCAACGCGAACTCTTAAGAGCGTTTAACAAAATAGACACTGCCGAAGTTGTTTGGAACTGTTTTCGCATTGAAAAGAAGTATAAATGAGAATTTCGGTTGTTTGGAACGAACACGCTTTTTTTGTGAGTATAGCTATTGTCAGCTCATCTCCCTCGGGATGTTGGTATATCGTAATTGGAAATAACAGGCATCTAGATGTGATAAAAGTGATATAAACACATTGGTTTTTAAATAAATAAGTGTAAATAAGTTTCATCATTATTATGGCCAGCTACCAGGTTGACGATTATCTGAATTACTTTTTTAAAATCTTGAATAATATGTAAAGGAACTTTAATGAAATATAATATAGTTCATTAAACGAGGTACTAAACAATTAGTCGAAAATGTAGCAAATTAAAAAATATGCATAGCCTGATCTATCACGTGATATTGTTCAGTTCTACTTCCGTTGATTTTAATTAATTTCTTTTGTTTAGAAGTTTATCCTTATTAATCGTTAAAATATACACTATGATTTAATAGTTTATATTGGCTGCCATCCCGTGACTTTTTCGATTGGGCCTCTGCGGAAGACCAGCGCTGGTTGTTTCTAGACTTCCAGCATAATGCTGAGTAGGGTCCATTTTGTAATATGTGCAGTCTGCAATTGATCTATTTGTTGAATGTTTATATTGAAACCCTTGTATAAAGTGTAGGTGTACAAATTACAAATAAAAAGATTCTTTCTTTCTTTCTATATATAATTGAAAACCAAGCAAACATTTGTTCCCGCTGGAATCCAGAAAGCCAGCTCTGTCGCTGCACGAGTGCCACAAAGTCAGCCAGTCTAGATATTTTACGGCCAACATTATTAAAATTAACCGCCCCATGTACACACACAAACAAGAAAACTCCGACATAACACACGAACTTTGCACATTTGTCGCGTAAGAAAACCGTCAGTACAACGGCGTGAGGCTTCCTCATTTAAATTTTCGCGATTCTAGCATAAAGAACTTAGCGTGGCTTTGCAGTGAACATGTAGGTAGTCTCATATATCTCATATCTGTCACCGACGTTATTTGGCAACAGCCCACGAGTGTTCTGGAAACAATGCGTTCTCATTTTGGTAGATATAAAATACAGATAGCGTGCGGATAGAAACGTTGATAATAAAAACGGATAGTGGCGCCATTCAGCCTACATTTAGAGATTCGAGAGTCTCTAGAAAATTTAATTAAATCTGAGAATATGATTTTGTTAGTTTTATTTTATAACTTTAAATAATACCAGTTAACGGCATTAGCCTTTCGCAGAACACATTAAATATTCGGTACGATTAAAAATTAAGTAATTTTACAATTTTACGTGTCACACCTTTTATTGTATAAGTTGCACAGTTGAGTTTCTTTTTATGAAATGAAAGAGGACTTTTAATTTTACAGTCGCACGAAACATAATTTATAAAGGAACGATTAAAATTTCAAAACGTTCTGAAACATAGACGCGGCACATCTACGCGTAAAAACGAGCCTTGAAGTGAAATGTATGAGAAAAAATCATTAAAGTTTCAGTCTTTAAGGCTTTGCGGGTAGTGCCATAAATTTAAAAATTGTAGCTAAAAAGTGAAACGAATGAAACTAAAAGGATTTTCAGAACGCGAAGATATTACAATTTTCATTATGAAAATTCAACAGTTGTATAATTTTCACCGGATATTACGTTCATAATTCTTTGTTTCTAACTAGCTGTGATTGTATTTGCAATTATATTATCTGAATAATTTTAATATTATGCCATATTAATAATGGTCTAATAAACAAAGAAAACTTTGATAAGATTGCTCAAAACGTACTTTGGCTGTAGTAAACTAACGAATATTAATAAGGAATTTAACGTGTTGACATAATAGTACGAATTCGTGGAAAAATATGTACTCACGATTAGTAAATTATGTAGTAAGATGTGCTTCTTATAAATTATAAAAAATATTATTTGAAAAAATCCGTATAATAGATACCTATACGCGTCGGATATAGGATTACGTGACGTAAGTATGAGAAGCATTTGATGAAAGATGTAGAGTAAGAAAAAAACGCGTGTAATTCTTACCAGATTACGAGATAATATAATATTCTATTACATGGGTAGAGACGACAGGTTATGACTCTAGGTGGTAGATAATTTATTACGCACGCACCCATAACTCCTTTGCTTCATTAATATCAACGAGGTGCTAATAATGTATGAAGCGCAAATTAAATTAGATACTGTACAGTCATATAATAAGGTCGATCTTTGAATATATATTAATATTAGGGATCAATTACAGTATTCTACACTATCTGTTATCAATAAATCGGAAGAAGTTTTAAATATTTATTTGGAATCTTTATTTTGGTATATTAAAATTAATAGCGAAATAATTTAAATTAATTTTACGTATGCCTAAATTTTCATATTACATTTTATAAGTGAGTTCAGATGCAAACACGTAGGGACTATTACATCAAAAAACGATTTATCAAGCGAAACCCAAGAACAGACGCGGAGCCCAGAGAGCAGTAAATGGGTACGCCTACAGCAAACAAGCTCAATTCACGATTACTCACCGAAACCTTCTTGTATTTTACTCGAAACAGTTGCTTAAGGAAGCAATTTCACAGTTACTCGAACGTCAACTCGCACCTTTATGCGGCTGAGGGAACGCGAATTATTTTTTCGAGCGTGCTATGATAAATGGTGTGAGTGTTTTACTTATGGCGTGTGCATACGTACGTCGTATAAGCATAAATATAAAATTTAAAAGGCGCTCAAAGCAGTTTACACGACAGGTTACACGGCACACAGCAGGTTACACGCCTAACACTTCACGCTTAATAGCATGCGCTCAGGCTTTCATGTTTATGTACATACATATGTATATATGAGAGTGTGAGTGATATCAATGAAACTGCGAAAGGTAAAGTCAGTGTCATAGAATGACAAGCGCGTATGTATGTATTGAGAGCGAAGATTTATTTCCGGCGTAAATTTTATTCGAATTCCTGGAGCGGCTTGAATGTGTATTGATATCACCTTAACCCAATTATCTAAGGCAGTACAGCTATCGTAACTGATCTTGAAGTATTAAATCATGCAGTATTTATGAGTACTTTCATCTTGTAGAACGGCTTAGCGACTTTGTAAACTGTAGTAGATTGCAACTGTAACGTAAAGAGAAACATAACTTCACGCCTGTAATCCTCGAAGGGGCAGACACAGGAATGTAGTACACTCTCACGTTTCGTTAGTTACGTTTAAGTCCGCAATGGAATAGGTGGTGGGCCTATTGCCGTACGCCGGGCGCAGTGGACTCCGAGCCACTACTAGAGATTGCATTAATTACATAATATGTATGTTTGTTTTCGCATACGAATATGCTAATCTACATAATATATATTACGTGTCAACTCTAAGTCGCTAGCAGTCATCCGTGTCTTATGAGACATGTTAGTCACGTTGTTTTTCCTCAGCGGCACGAAAGCGTCGTCGAGTGATGAATGCTTTGTGCCAACAGACGGAACAGCTTGCCGCGTGGTTGCTACTATCACGCGGTTGTTTCCTTGGCCGTAGACTTAAATACTGTCATTTGTTTAATGGGAACGTGTGTGGGGTTTTTCGACAATCGACTTTGCGGTGGCTTTCTTGTTTTTTTCGATTTCATACATTGTTGGTATTCTTTATAACGAATAGGGTTTAAAAAGGTAACGAAAATTTAATATGATTACTTAGTTTCGATGGTTTTATGTTTGCTTCGTGTTATGTTCATGATGTGTGTATTTTTATGAGTCATTGTTTTTGGTCTCGTACACAATTTACGCTTCAAAATATCATTTTTATAGTAATATATCTTATAAGACAATATACAATACACATTTTATTTTCAGTTTGTCAATGTTCATAAGTTTTCAATATCCTTTACCTGTAGCTTTTGCTGCTAAGTTTCAGGGCTTAGATCGGCGTGTTTTAATTACGCTCTCGGTGACGGCAGATATTTAAGGGCTCTATCATCATGTTTACTACGTATTATACATATAGAGGAACATTTATCACCAGGAATTTGGTCATAATGGCTTTATACTAAAAAGAAATATCTTAACACCCCCCCCCATTTGTTTCCCCCGGCTCATATAAAATTTATTATATATAACACAATATGAACAATTACCGAATACGAAAATTATGAAATTAAAGATGCATATTGCAATTGTTATAAGGAATTAATTCTCAGAATGTTATAAGCACTAACACATTTGATACCCAGAAGGACATTTTTATTTCCAGAATTGTTATTCGCAACATTATCTTGATACAGCGTTAATTTCGCGAGCTTTTCACTACAACCGTCTACATTTATGGTTCCATAACTCCAGTCTCAAATGTCGTTAAAACCGCACTTCCAGCATAATAATAGTTGAATGCAAAAAGGATGGGAATAAGAGGAGAAACATTACGCCGAATGGCGGTAAAATATACTACAAATAGAAACTAAGGCTACCTGCACACCAACCGCTTGTTATATCCTGTGAGATTGATATATTTCGTACACCGTTAAACTATGGACTTGTCCCACCTCATTCTTAACAGAGATTTTAGTCAATTATAAAAGTGATAACATCGCCAAATTATTATATAAAGCGGTTAGATTATTTTGCTAATCGGTATTTTGTCTCCGCAGTGATTGTTAAATAGTTTAAGGGTTGTGCATGTTTGATGGTCACAATGGGGTTGACATATGCTAACAAGGATAAAATGCATTAATAAAAAAATGATATGAGAAAATCATCGCAAAATCGTGACAAAACTATAAATTAACTGCACTTTTCAAAAGAGCATGTCAATCTCTTTAAAAAATATAAAAATTTACAAAACATACTCCATTACGATACTGTCTACTCATCATACAATATAATTGAATGGATTCAGTTAATGCTTAATTCAATTAGAACCCATCGAATATTAGCACAACCTTCAATAAAATCTGTCACGGATTTCTGAGAAGATATAGTGCTATAGTACTTTCGGTGAGTTTTCCAAAAAGTTTTTATACTATCAACTGAAATAGATTTCTAAATGCCTTCTCTCATTGTTATTCGGTCGTTTAATCCAGACTAACGCATATTATCTCGCCTGTATCTGCCCGGAAACATTAGCAGAGGAGTATATCCCCACGTTTCACCACAAAAAATTCCAGACTACGTAATACCAATTATTTAAAATAAACAGCCAGCAGAATTGGAACCATTCGCTATTTCAATATAAATGTGCCCATCCGCGGAAAACTAACGACTTCCGTAATGCAAAGTTATTTATCACAGTATGTCTGTTGCATTTACAGTTCCTTAGAAAAATGTTCGTGTACCGTTTTAAGTAAAATGTCTTTGTAATGTACTGCGGCACTTTTGTTTAGCTGCAACAATCCATCTCTGTCGATGTTAGAGATATGGGGACCGTTTTAAAGCGACTCTACGCGAACTTAACATGTAATATATTTTTAATAACAGCAGTGATAGCCTAGTGGTTAAGAATTCAGCCTCTCATTCCGGGGGTCCTGGGTTCAAATCCATGGCGCGCACC
>DWME01004775.1:0-15839 GCA_018244795.1 Parelbella ahira ahira | reverse complement strand
CTATGGCCTTAACCCTCTCAATATGAGAGGAGACCCATATTCCAACAGTGGAATGACAAATGGGTCGATTACTATTACTATAACGTACTCTTGGGTCGTATCGCGGTGAAATGTACCGCACATGTGCCGCCAACGCCACAGTGTTATTCGGAGCCCCAAAACTCGCCCAACATTAAACAAGCGGCATTCAATTAAAAATAATTGAATTGGGACAAACGGAAGGACGCACTCGAGAATGCAAAATTTGGAGACGAAACGTGGATAGCTTTAGTTTCAAATTTTGAAATACAGGAGATTTTTAAAAAATAGGGGAGAACAACCTCGGAGCTAATTAATTTCGAAGTTATTATCGTTGTAAGTAATTAATTTTATGTTTACAAAATATTATTTTATGTTTCTATGTAGATGCAACTGTCAGTGATATAAGACAGACGATTATTCATCAGCATAACTTTAAAGAGTTAAGTTCGTGATACGAAATTCAACGCACCAAAAAGTCAATCCCTACCTTTCTGTTTTGTAGACGCAAAGCTGACAACCAATTCATATTGATAATAGTATTAAAACCGTTAAGAAAACCAAATCTTTTAAAATATAAATTGGAAATAGAAATAGAAATATCAACATAATCATTAAGTTTGATTTGCATCCACAATATGCATGACCATTATAAACGTGATTCACACCAATTGAACATTTGTTATTTCGAAATCAAAATTCATAATGAATTATAAAAAACGGTCCTCGTTCCTTGTCTCCTTACAATTCGGGCGAAACACTGCTGAGGTAATAAAAGCAAGAATTGAGAGGACTCTCACCTCACTCGATCCAAAATGCAACCAGAACATGGAGCGGTGGAAACAAAAACGTAGAACACTTTGGCATTCTGTGTCAAGCAGCCCTAGAGAATATTTAACGCGTCAGCTCCGACGCGATTGTTTCCTCACGACTAGAATACGTCACTTTATTGTTGTTCATCAATTTTACAAGAGTTTCAGAAAGCTAGAACGTATATATACTGGAAACTTTATGGTCAACCGTAACTAAAGATTTTTACGCTTTTACCAACAAAACCGCCTCTTGAGACAACTATTTTTAATCAAATACCAGCCATTTTGTGTCGCACACTTCAGAATACATTTCACCTTGAATGTTCTGGAACCTGTTTTTCGTACAATGAAAGTAACGCAAACAATTTTTAATGACCATAAAAAAAATATATAATGATTTCCTACTTTTTCTACTGAAAAAAAAAAACTTCAGGAAAAATATCAAAAATATATCGTACTCGACTAAGAAGCAAATTATGAAGCACGAGATCCTATATTAAAAGATCAAGAATCACAAGTGCATTGAATCTTCTATCTAGAGTTTTTACACATTTTGCCTCGTTTATGATAATAAGACAGATTTTTTTTTTTTTTTTTTTTTTTTTTTTCACTGTATTTCCAAGTGATGGAGGTGCCAGAAACGTTCGAATCCGACGTTCGTGTATGAAGAGAGTTATGAATGTAAAAGAAGGACGTCAGATCTGTAGAGACAGAGATATTTCGCACTTGGTGCCGCCTGTCTACTTCGTAAAGGACGTGGTACGACGATGTAATAATAATGTATTTATAGGTAACATTGGACAGGTTTTGCTTTCAAAATATGACTTATTTTAAAATGTTTCATGATAATATAGTTATTCCTTTCTGTGAATTCTTTTATTCTTTAAAATACAAATCTGCTGAAATAAAATAAAGGATAAGTTTCGCACTAACTGGTTTTTGAAAAGTAATAGAAGAGATATCTTATCCATGTTCAAATATAATTCGAAAATGGGTCAACTCACATAAAACTTTGCATAACGCTTAGTATAATATATTAGTAGTCAGTAAAACATTCTTTTTAGGCTAGCAAATTTTCTTACGAATCCATGTAGGTACGTTGTTTTAACAGTAATTCATTGGATTTTTTGTCCCCCCTGACGTGCTTACAACGTGCATGTAACTAAGGTACAAGAATATTTAACTTATTCAAAAATTATGTGTCAAAAACTGTCACACATATTACCGGTTTGACTAACGTTCTCTGCGTAACGTAACGTAACTCTGCGACATAATAACGACACCGCTACATACCAATAGGCCACTATTAATCAGCGTCGAAATGCAAATTGCGAAATCAGAATGCTGAACAATCGTGGCACAATCTGGTGTTACAAAACGTTACATTCTTATGTTATTGTTCTAGTATACCATGTGTTTTTCCATATTTATAACTGATGTGGTTTTTGAATATGATTGTCTATGATTTTGCCTACGGTATGGTAAACGTTCACCATCGTTGAACTCGTTACAAAGAAAATTTCTGGTTTATTATTAGTTATTACCAGCATTCAATTTCATCTCGGAACACTTCCAAAATTAGTTAGCGCTGGCGGCTCCTAAACTCATGATTACGATAATATTCTAAATGAACAGAGAACATTCGTGCGCCAATGCTTATAATTGGGTATGAATTTATTATCGAAAACACTCTCTCCTTTTAGAAAGGATTACATTCCTGCAATTGATGGTGCTAGGGGATCTCCCCGATTCAGCGAAATCGGTTCGGGTACCGATCTTCAATAACTTAAGACGAATAGACGTAAAACAGTTCTGTAAGATGAAATAGATGACGAATATAACATTTTGCTATTTACAATGACATAGTCTACAACACACGGACTGTTTTCTGGGTTTCAAAAGACGAATTGAAGCAGCAAACGTATCGTAAAAATTAAAGTGTAAATTCAGCACTAAAAGAGAACAAAAGGACTCTAAATACATTTATGTGTATTACCTTTTATACCCGAAGCCCATAGAGGTTTTTCACTTATGAATCAATATTTGTTTACATGTTAAGACATGCATTTAAAGAAGCATTTAAAGAAAACGAGAATTTTTTTAAAGGAAGTAAGTCGCAAACGACGACCCGGAATTCACAAATAGTATTAATACAGTAGTTGTTTCCGCTCTTGGATGTTGGGATGTTAGGATCGTTTTTAATGTAAGCAACATTATTTGTTTAGCATAAAGCAAAGTGCCACCAATAGTACAAATTAATACGCATAGTCTGCCTCAATACGCGTACAGTTGGTATTAGTCAGTGGTCATCCTATTCGAAGTACATCATTGACGTATTGTTATTCTTGACGATTGAAGTGGCGGTGGCTCCTTTAAGATACATGTAACCTGTAGAAACTAAAGGTATTAGTATTATTTAACTAGAGCAATAGATAAGTGTGTGTGGCTGTGATACTGCGCCTAGCGAATGTTACATGTCCTACAACCTAGTCGTAGTAGATGCGGTCTGTGGTCAGTTGTGATTGTAGTAAATGTAAAGTTTAGCTTCAGCTGGACGAATGAGTGAACACCCTTAAGGGTTAAAAAGGGGTAAAACGAGACCGGCATTAACACGAACAGGGGTGCCTTTTAAATTGCTTTATTCAATTATTTGAGTTTTACGTTCCACCGAAACGTGAGCACATCAAAACTGGTCTCGTTTATTTATGCTCATAATTCCCAGATTAAAACACGCCCCTTTTAATGTGCTTTTGTATAAAAACTAAGGTAATCCACATCGTATGCTACACGAGTTGTCACTTGCAGAATTCAAGAGGGAATAATAAAGTAAGCTTATTGTAATGACTATGTTTAGAACGGAGGTTAATAATAATTAAATTTGCTCTTTACTATAAGTCAAACACAATGAAAAATAAATCAAAATAAGGTTAATGATTTATTTAGTTTAAGTGAATCTAACAACTATTCCAAGAATGTATTTTAGTAGTCAATTATCAAATTTATATCCTTATCTAACTGACTTTTCATTGATAATTATATAATTAAAATCTTTCACGATCGACATAATCCATGTACTGTTAACATCGGATTGTTAAGTTCCTTTTTCATTACTTCATCTTCCTCCTAACAATAAATAACCAGAGATGTCTATTCCCTACCGAAACTATATCGCCCATCAATTATCTCAACACCAGCAGTTCTTTATTACGAAACGTTCCGAGAACCATTCCTAACCAGCAGAAGCAATAAGATCTATTTGGTATGAAACGTGCCGCGTACCCGTTGTGCTCCCTTGCAACACCCCAAGCTCTCCTCTTTATTAGAACACGGATCCCAACGGACTGTACGTGAGCTGAGCGCCTAAAATCGCCTTTGAAAGCCGCAAATAATTCCCTCTGTTGATACCGTTCCATTTACTTTTCTCCGAGACCAAAACGTGCGAATTTTCTAATGTAAAACGCCTCAGACTATTCTAATGGAATGTCCTGAACTTAAAATGAAGCTATATTTCCGCCGTATATTCTACATTACAAATTATAGCTATAAAGATGTTTACTGTATCCTATAACGCTTTTTCATACATAATATACTCGTAAGTTATTCACTTTGTTTTATTACACCTAAAGTTACGTTTTATTTCATCATAAATTACATTAAAATTCTTTGCGGTAGGTGCAACCTACTTCACATAAGTCATATAAAATTAATATTGAATTTTTTTATTGAAAGTAACAGTAACACAGACATCTGCTTCAAATTACAAATTAGGTTGGCAGTTTTTTCAGAGGTCAGACATAAATGTGGAATAATTTTATACGTATAACGTTGTAGTATCGTATACACAATGCCTTATACGATGTACATGAATTCAATATTTAAGGAATTGTAAACACTGACAATCAATAGTTCTTAACAACGTATTTATCATTTAAGAGATCAAAATAATAGAACCTTTGAGCCCAAAGCTCACCTTTGCCGTTTAATTTAATTCGTGAAAATTGAGAGATATTTTCCGGTACATCCTCTTTGTAGATAAAAGCTTCGCCCGGATTGATGGGATTGAATAATTTAGCCGATCCTCATCTTTCGAGGTCGATTGATTGAAGGCCTGTCCATTAGCCGAAAGTTTTGTGAATTCCATTCTCGTATTTTCCGTTCGCTGGAAATAAGTAAAAATCGGTAGTGAGATTTTAATGATTTAATACAGTAAGTGATTTGAGTCGTCAATAGAATTTTACTTTTTGTCATAAAGAATGCAACGTAACATCATGCTTGTGCCTCCACGAATAAGTAGACAGAGATGTCGAGTTCAATCCCAGGTTTCACCAGAGCCTGTTGCCAAACATCGAGCACAAATTAAATTAGAAAATCCCAACTTTGCACGACCCGAGGATTAAATCCAGGGACTTTCGATCGGCAGTAGCATTTGCGACCATTGCTTAATCTTTTTATACATATGTCAGTTATACAGCAAAAATTAAAAAAGTACGATAAGACTAACGATTATATTAAGTACTTTTCATTGAAGATATTATAGATAACTTGAATGTTATCACATAGGTTTTGTGTAATCTAGTTAAAAAATTACGAATACTACAATATCTGGGTACAGGTACAATAATGTATAATCTATTTTTATATTTTAATGGTTCCTAATAAAATCGATAGAATTATGTGGTATTCGACAACAACAAATATAAACGAAAAGCAGAGACACCTGATTTCAAATTAAAACATAATGCACATGACCTAAAATATCCCGAGACCGTCGAGTTCGCAAGATTTAAAGCGGTGGGCTTTCAATAAATCTTTGCTGTGTAACTCCTCAAGACATATCTCCACTTTAATCCCTTGCGTCTGCTAAATGTCCCTGACTTATTTAGGGAAGCTGTTGGATTTGGATAATTACTATTCTGGGGGTGGGGATTACACAAATTAAAAAAAAAATAGGCTAAGATGGCGACGGTACTGCGGTAAGGATAAAACTTCGCTAAATATATTTTAAATCAAATTTGGTTTGATGCTCTTTTTGCTAGTATGTCAACCTCCGGTGAACACTTTAATTTTTTTTTATTTCTTCTATAGTGATGTAATCCTATTTGATTCTCTGAATTCTTTTTTAATTAACAATACACGCTTACAACGACTTTATTACAAGTTACTTAACGTTTAGATTAATGAATTTCTTTATAAAATTTAATACAAAAATCTAATGCCCAAAGCTAAGAAAGGATATGTAGACTCGAAATTAGTTACATTTGCAACTTGTTAACAAAATTAAGACCGCTTTATTACCCAACTTTGAAATAGTGCCATAAAATTAGTTTAAACCATCACTGCACCGCCTTCGACATCAGATATAGTTTCCTCCATACTATTACTAATGTTCATTATAATTAAAATAGTTCTCGTGGGAAATAGTATGATTAACTTATCACATAGGGTTTTCGTTTCCTGCAATAAGTCAGTGCTGCGGTAGACCACTAGCAGTCAAGAGTGAGGAACAGAAATACAGCAATCATGGAGACTAAATTGCAGTGTAAAAAATGTGATAAATAACAGTACTTAATGAGTATCATCGAAAACATTTAAAAGGAGTTGCGATTAACGTTTTTGAAAATGCATTTTCAAAGGCACTTTTAATTTTTAAAATTGTTGTCTTCAAAAGGTTTTTGTTTATTTTATTACTGTATAAGGAAAAAAAGAACAAGAAAAATACAAAATTCAAGACATGTATCAAAAGGTCCCGACGCAGAGCTCGCTCCATTTAATAATTAATTAACAATCAATAAATTAATAGCACGAAAACCAAATAGCCAATTTCATGAATATTAATTTATTTTCATTGAAATAATTTATATATAAATGTACACATTTGGAACACTGTCTATGCCTTTATCATTGAAAATTAAAAACAATATTGTTCGTCGTTTTGCGTTCCTTTTTGTCAACAGTTTGTTCTTCAACGTGTACCCTTGCTTTTTTCTAACATAGACATACAGCGCTCGCTTCAGTTCAGGTATATTTTAATTACGAGACAGACGAGAGTATGTGCTAAGGTTATAAAGATATTTGTGATCAGGCGACCGACACGAGCGTAACGCTGCATATAGAAATTCCAGCTCAGATCCTGATTACGAAACCTTATACCTACATATATACGCTTTGGTAAATAGTTGTAGGAGATTTTTGAAATTGGTATCAGTATAGGGCAACCTGGTTCCCTCTCATTTTACGAACATGAAATTTAATAAAATCATCTTTGATAAAATTTAAGCACTAGGTTGCTCAGAGCATGAGCTCCATGCGTCTACAATAATAAGCGCCAATGCTCAAGCAAGAGTTACGATAACCGAAAGAGTCGACCCGGTGTCTTTGGGTAGTTTCTATAGTTCTTTGAGTAGAGTTATAGACACGCTGCGCTCTCTGCCAAACCCTAAGAGACCTGGCGTGAAGACATGTACGTACGTATTATTTAGGTGCTTATTAAATAGTCGAGAGTTGTATTTTATTGTCTAGTAGTGTTGTTTGGATGATACGTACATAGAGCGGCCATCTGTACAACACATGCATGTATAGGAAGTCATAGTTAATGAAACAAGGTCATCAATCCAATGGTCAGATAGCGATACATGTAGTCCGAGCGGCCTCCAGTTTCACCGACCTCTTCATAACGAGATAAACTTTGCAAACTAGTCTTATCACAGCTTGATAATTGGCCGGCAATCTTATCGACGCATCCTGAAGATGTCGTGCGAGATGACTTGCTAATAACCACGGGACGAGAATGTTGCGACATTCATTAAGAGTCTGTGGGTCCGTGGACATATATCAGGATCGTAGATTAATTGCAAACTTTTGTAAAATGTTTATATTATTTCTAAAAATATAGACGTTAAATATTTTTGAGTTTTTATAACACGAAATTTCCAATAGTCGAAATCTGCATTTATATCTGGTGTATGGCAATAGGCTCATCCCCTAATCCATGGTATGAGGTTGAGTTTACTACTCTTCGCTGTCTACCTCCTTGGGGCGTAAATGTTAGGCGTGATGTTATATTATGTACATTTGACATGACATCGAAATACATACAAAAGCTTCTATATACATTTTAATGTACAGCTCGAGATGTCATCGTTTATTGATAATAGAAAAAATTTTTTTAAGACATTTTATTCATTCCGGGGATAAATGTACTGCCAAGAATGAACAATATATGATCGCCAGGTATTTCAACATCCGTTATTACTGGACATACCTTCATAGGGGCGAATACGCCCTAGGGGGATGGATACGTGATTTGAGAGCCGTATGTGACATTAAAAGCCATTTTCATTTTTCTCTTTCCAATAACAAATTCTGGACTGTTGTTTCGATTAAATATTTTTTATTGTTTGTGCCTATATTTTAATGTACCTACAAAAATCTCTTATAGCAATCGTAAAAAGTAAAATAATACAGTTCATAAAAGAAATGACTCCGAGATACCCACAGTTAGGAAAATTGAAATTATTTTATCACTATTCATAAGTAAAGTGGACACAATGATATTTGTTTAATATCAGATATCATACGTCGTACATCATACAGTGACCTTTCCTCCCATACAGACAGAGAACTGGAGCAACAACATTTAGTAGTGTTCAATCAGCTGTCTAATACAGTTGTATTTTTTTTTTTAATAACCATTTAACCATTTTTTTTTTCTGCTCGAACTAAATAATATATATATCTACCTATACCATATAGGTGTAGAAAGTTGTGATACAAGTATTTACAAATTTTTTATATTAAACGATTCGTTCCCCATATAATTGTTACATAAAATTCTAATAGGAGCCGCATCAATCAATTATATATTTTTTTAATCTTAACATTGTTTTAGTATCCAGGTACAATTGAAATTACTTACTTTCAAATATAATAATTACAAAAACGTCAACAAAAACAAGGTCTACTAATTTTATATTTATACAAGCTCTTGAACAATACAGAAATTTTCAATTTACTTCAAAGCTTTGCAAGATACGCTCCTGCCATATAGCGATGTTCAGCGATAGTTGAATATTATATGTCCACTGCATTATCCCGGGCCACTAAGCCGACGAGTGAGGATAGCGCTCGCATCAGAGGAAATTCCTCCACAAGAATGAGTATGAATCCTAGCACGAATGAAGGCTTATGACGTCAAACACGAACATAATCACCGGAAACATTTTAGTAATACATCTAGCACTGGTGACTTGCTAGTCTT
The DNA here is from genome assembly GCA_018244795.1 of Parelbella ahira ahira. Lineage (NCBI taxonomy): Eukaryota > Metazoa > Arthropoda > Insecta > Lepidoptera > Hesperiidae > Parelbella > Parelbella ahira. The sequence continues at coordinate 6,752 of DWME01004775.1, read as the reverse complement.
TCGCCTTATGAGTTGTACGAAGTACTCTATTAAAGCAATATTGGGTTTTATTAAGGGCTATGATACGACCCCAACAATAAAAAACAATAGAATATACTTCCTAAGTATACTCTAACCGTACAAAGTATCCCAAGATTCGAAAAGATCGTAGGATTCGAAAATCTAAGCATCACTCGTAGATACGTTTTAATCGTATGATTGCTGGGCTCGATCAATTTCAATTCCATCTTAAGCTTAAGACCTATAAAAACTGATAGTAAAATCTGTGCAGTATCGACAAAACTGTAGCAGCCGCAAACACCAAATGAGCCTGCTAATGATGAATGAAAATCTGGAAAAGTATAAACTATCCACGTCCACGAGATGATCTAAAAGTAATCAATTCTCCATTAAGATAAGCTCGGCGTCGTTATACTGTCTCGTGACTCAGTCAATGACGATTGCTTGTAGTATTTTATATTCTTCTTTTACTTAAACCTACTCCAATTAATTCGTTCATCGTGACAACTGCATCTTTTGCATAGAATAAATGCTTGGTTAATATCAGATATAAATCAAGACGAATATTCAAGATTTAATGACGTTATCACCACGTGGACACACTATGCCGTTAATATTTAATAATATTTATTCATCCTTTGGAATTGCATTGCACTTTTAGTTAATGAAATGTGCAATTTACGTTTGGAAGACACGCAGGTGGCTAATTGAAAATAATATCACACTACCTGCTGCTGAAAAATGCACTTTCCTGATATTTCCCAGCTGCCTATAGTGGTAGAGAAGCGGAAGTCGCTTTAGCGGAAGTGAGCAATATTCTAGCTTAATAACGTTGTGTAGCATAAAATTGATTTACTCCAAAGTAAGGATGTGTTGTTACTAATCACTTACATTGAAATTGCGCTGAAATAATATTTAATAAAATCTTCATTCGTTGAAGTGTGATTGAAATTCGTTATCGCCTTTCTCGTCTTATCCAAAATACCCCTGAGATGTGTACATGTTGCCATTGACGCGAATTATGATTCAACTCACAAAAACCTTCGCAAAGTACAGTTCTTATAAGGTGTCTGGATTGTACTATGATTCATATAAATCATATTGCTGATCACGGTTATTTAAAATCGATATCTACCTAAAACTAACCAATAAAACACTTAGTGCATTTAATAGAAGTAGTATATGTATTTCCCGATCTTAAAACCGAACAGGATTCAAGGAATCGTGGAAACTTATGTATTTTTGTGCGCAGACGAAAACTTGCTTCAATATTAAATAAAACCATTTATATCAACTAATTTTTGCCGATAATCAAACCGCCGATTCGACACGGCAATGGGTTTTACAGATTTCGTCTTGGACATAAAACACTTCCAAATAGATGTAAACAACAAGACCGGAAGTACTTGTCCTAATAAAACATTAAACGACCCCGTGAAATGGCGGTCGCCAAGTTCAGTGCTTCGTTAAATTATGCACCGAGACACCATTAACGCCAACGCAGAAATGTCCGCAGTACATAGCTATAATTGACCATTAACGCCAACATACGCACAAGAACTTCAGGACGCCATTGTTTAATTTATAGGCATTTTAGGAGCCAAAAATCCTCTAGAAATATTAAGTAACGCTCAATTCATCAAAAGTTACGTAGGAATATCATCAACTGTAGTTGGCATTATTAGTATTTTGTGACCTGAAGTTGTCGCCAATTAGAATAATTCCAATTAAAGTAGCTTCAAAGTACTGAAATTTTATTAAAAACTTAAATGTATTTTTTTACGCAAGTAACAACTTGCAACTTTATCAAATAATATCACATTTCCAAAAAAATACACTAAAAAGGTTCAAGATGTGCTAGCCTAGCTAAAAAGTACCATGTGTATGCTGCAAATGAAGATACTAACTATAGTGGCAACACCACTAAGTAACGTCAAATTTGCTCAAATGCTCCAATTAGGTTAGGTTAGGTATATAAATATACCCACATCGCTAAAGGCCAACGTTTTCATTTACGCTGCAAATAAAGATGGTATAGTTGCAAATTCTCTAAAAACTACCTGTGCTAATGAAGCGCTAAGCTACATCAAACGGCAGATATCAAACATAAAGCCTTTTGAATTACCTTCCGAGTCTTCATTAACGCCAAAAATACGACTAGCGCTGGCGAGGTAAAACCTTGTATTCAATTTTTGAAGATGCTTCGGAAAGTCTCTCGTATCCTAGCGCATATTTCAATCAGTTCAAATAGCAAGATCCAATTTCCGTAAATCTATATATATCAGTAGAACAAAGAGGCACAGAAATCAACGATAAGACAAATTTTATACTTGTAGCCGAGAATTGGATATAGGAGTTTTTATTCTTTTTTGCGGCCGAATTTTACATACGCCGAGAGTACTATAATCAAATGGACTACAAACTCGTTCCTGCCATTAACACAAAAGATAAGAATCCATGTACGCGTGTAATACATTCGCGAGGGCACCATTAGCGCCGCCATTTTGATTCGAGAGTTATTTGCTTGCACTGATTGCTTGATTGAATTTCGCGAATTCACTTCGCCATGTTTCATGCTTTATTTTCGTGTAATTTATTTGAGTTTCTTTTTTTTTAATAATTCTACATGGAGAAAAGTAACATTCTATTAAATTCTTTATTCCTTAAACCTTAAATTATAAAGCTCATCAGCGATCTTTTTTTCTTAATTTATTAGTATACCACGATACTTTAATGCGGACTAATATCTGTTAAAAGACCACCCAGTCTGTTAGTAATTACCTGGGAGCTTCTGAGGCCATTTTGAAGTAAGCTGAGTAAAGATAATGTGGGTAAAGTGTATGAAGAAAGAGCATCTTCAAAAATTTCTTCGTAGATTTTAAGTACATTTTGAATAGTCACTTTGCATTACGTACAATTTCTTGATATTCAGACACGAAATAATTGTAAGAGTTTCAGAAGCTACGCCGTTAGCATCAGATGTCGCATAAAATGGTAATTACATTGCATGGGTCTGATTGAATTCCCTTTTCCATTGCTTTATGACTTTTTCGGCTTCCACGGCTCGCGACTTTTTGCTCCAATCTCATTTGGCTGTAAGGGGTTTATCGATTCGCTTGAATAGTTCGGTTTTATTTACCGCACCATTAAAAAATACTTTATTATTATATATATTTTAGCACTATTACATAATTCTTTATGAAATACAAAATAATGTTTCGACTCTTTTATCCTGCCTGTTGGACACGGATTTCCTCTCAGAACGAGACGGTTAAAGCCATAGTCCGCCACGCTGGTCAAGTGGAGGTTGACAGGCTTCACACACCTTAGAGAATATTTGCCTTTATATGGCACACACTTTTTATTATATAAGTGTACATGTTGAGCGTACAATGTCGTGGATTTCATTAGACATAAGGTCGCCAGAGAAAGTTTTATACACTCTACGTTACACTTAAACATCTCGAGGAAATGATCGCATATTACATACATGCCTTATTACTTACATACATACGGCTACATGTACCTAATAACATAGGCTTCTACACTTATTAAACTATGTGCCATTCAGTCGGGAACTTTGATTACCCGAATACCTACTTCTTCAATGCTTTAACAATCATCCGTTAAAATGTACATTATAACTTACTAACAGCTTCAAAATAAATGTGTGCAATAGGCACGTTAACTCGATTATCTGAAAATACTTCACTAAAAATTACTCGGGTAAAAAAATGATACCGTACAATACGGATTTCTGAAAAGTTACCGTTATTAAATGTGTCAGTGGCGGCTAATAAGCGAGGACATCGGAAATATTACGTTCAGGATACTTTCCGGAGGATTTAGTTCAATATTTTAAATAGATATCTATTTATAGTAATAGCTCGGAGTCTGGATTTATGCCCCGGTATTTTGCAATAGGATCACCTTTATTCCATGTTGTGACGTACATACAATATAACGGATGAATCGTGGGAGTGTATTACGCTCCTCAGCCTACCCCTTTGGGGAAATAAAGGCGTCATGTTATGTACGTTTTATTACTATGTAAACAAACTACTTATACTAATAAAAATTAGCAGCCAGGACGAAACCAGCACATGAAATATATTTTCAAACTAGCATTTATTATCATTTTGTGTGTGGTACACACTTCAAGTGTTTAAAATTTTGGTACGTTTCTTCATCATACAAAAAATAATGAAACGATTTCAAGAAAATTTCGTGGTCCTAACTCGTCGGTGGGATCAAAGTATAAGATACTTTTCACGGAGGGGGCACCTCTCTCATCGCCACGGGAGCGAGACTGCAATTATTACAATAACTATTTATTCAGTAACAGATACTGTTTAAAATATTCAGATATGAACGCTACTGAAGGCAAAATCCTTGACGGAAATATTTCTTGTGTTCATATAAACCCAAGCTATTTATCAATTAATTATATAATGTCTTAATGTAAGTACTTTGCAGCGTGCCATACACACAGGAATTAAAAATTAAAGTTTTAAACAATACCGCTAAGAAAATCGACATTAGGGCCTTAAACTTGTATACTGCCATAAAACTGGACCCCTATAATGAAAAAGGATATAAAAATGTAAATCGCGCTTTCACCGGGCATCGAACCGGTGATTTACGAGGCAATCGTGACGCGATGAATGCACCACGTGGCTTTGGGGAGTAATGGCGGATTAAAACTTTTTTGTTCTCAATATTCCGGAGAACAAAATTTTATGGGTTCGGCTTGATGGAGTTTAAAAGGTTTCTGGATATAAATGTATTAATAGAAATCTGATTTCAATTATGCGATTATTCATTCATTTTGTTGCACTGTTGCATAAGGAATAAAATCACCACGGAATGTCAAAGTTTTGCGTAGTCTCTTTTTTAAATATGTATAATACTTAATGTATAAAACGAAACATTAAACCAATAATATATGTGTAATTGAATACGACGTTGCACGTTAACTTCGCCATTTAATTTACGTACTGTAACGTATCTGCATGTTTATAAGAAGTTTAAAATGTCACTCATCGTTTTTAAAAAATTGTCTTCGGTATCGCCCGGGTTCGTTTGTGAGGCGAGGTGCACAGCCGCAACACACAAATCACCTTGTTAAAAGAGGATTAACCAGACGGAGGTGAAAGCCTGCGGGATACACGCGCTTATCCCTTAACACCCCAGCGCGATAGTGTTTCAGACGTGTCTCGTGACGATTAACACATTGTTTGGCATCCCTTGTACGAATTAGACAATGCGGGCATCAGGGTATGCAGGCCTCATATTCTCCTCTTCCCATACCGTCGGACGCAAAACATCACGCCTGTACTACCCCGAAGGGGTTGGCAGAGTAGTTTTATCTATGATTCGCCAGTTATTTTAAGTCTCATCATAGAATAGGGGAAGAACCTATTGCTATACATCGAGTACAAATCCAGGCACTACATTAATGCTGCAAATTTCAATACGGTCGGATGCGGGTTTCGCATGTTCCTCCTGCCATGCGGTCGGTCTTTGCGCTGAGTCCACCGATCGTACTGAAATAACTTCATAACACGCTCGTTAATTACTTGGTATTAACATAATGTTTGCACAAACGCAAAACGTGATTGAATTTGGTACGAAATTTTATGATGAAATTTCAATGTGTCAGGATAAAATTAAACTGGCAGTCTTTGACATTAAAATGAGAAGTTCCGTGTAGAAATGTCGGAGATTTTGTGTGGACAGTTTTGGAAGAACATAAAAGAGATTTCTGATTCTAACAAAACTTCGTAATAAACTCAAAACCTAAAAAGAAATCACTGCTAGACTGAAAATATGTATCATTTTGGTCTTAGGAGCATTTAGTGTATGATTGAACGAGATCTAAACACTTAATTTAGCTGGCACAGTTCCTAAACTATTACTTTAGTGCAAGATTAATTTATACTCTATTTTGATGATTAATTATCACAGAATGAAGTGGTTCCGAATAGGAAAGTTTAATTATCATGATATATTGTAAGCACTCTGGCCCCAATGCTATAATATTGGGAATATTTATATTGTGTATATCATAGATACCTACAGAAGTAACCAGGTACATAAACATAAGTAAAAAATTCTTAATGAAGATATTGTTAACCATTATCTAAGCAGTTATTCAGTCAGCAATTTAATCTATAGCAATGTGAAATTATTCTTAAAATTTAAAAACAAAACATGTATTATTAGCCAGTGTTCCAATAGATGATTTGTCAATAATAATTCAGTGATGCTAAATATTTCATAATTAACAATTCAATACATTTTCTGTTAATACATATACAAAACCTTAATCTTAAGATCCATGGTTGCAATTTAAATTGCAACAATTTATAAGTTAAATTATTGTTCAAAATAAACATATTTTTAAAAAAAAAACCAACATTCCTTTTAATACATTAATCTTTTGTAAAAGCGAGATGGAATAAATGTACCCAGAATACTCCTGGTCTTCTCAACATGGTTTGAAAGACACATAACAAGGACTGGAATAAGAAACTATTTGCAGCCAATACTAAACACAGAATTGGGTAAAGTTATAATGCCAGCAGTAGCTTCAAAGATATACACAAATATTTAAATACCTCTTAACATGTTATATGAGAGCACTCACTTATAATTTATTTATCAGAATATCAGATTTATTTAACATAATATAATAAAGAGGAGTGAAATAAAATGACACAATTAAAAATATTTTTAGACGGGTAATCGCT
>DWME01004774.1:0-15842 GCA_018244795.1 Parelbella ahira ahira | reverse complement strand
TATTCAGATCAATTTTGACAAAAATTGCATAAGTGACTGTGTTGCACCGTGGGTGCGATATTGTATTGTCTTGATGTACAATAAAGAATATTTATATTGTATTGTATTGTATTGTTGTAAATCCATTTACCAAATGATGACTTTTGTAACAAAATCCATTTTACTTTAACGTCGAAATTGACTTACATACATGACTTAATTTGTGTTACGACTTTTAGCTAAAGTATTTAAGTATAGTTTTGAAAATGACATTCGTACCTAACAATTGACACGCTTTGTTGCATAGAATGGATATACCTACATACCTAATTCACGGATACAAAACTAAAAAAACAAAAACATAATGAAGTCTAATTCATGTACAAATACTACATTAACGATTCTCTTCATTTCATCAAATAACAGGGCTATTTCTTCGCCATTAATCCTTGTAATCCTATTTAAACATGCGAGTACGTATGGTGTACATGTTCAACTGAGACAGTATCAGAAAGAAGTAGATGCTGCTATTAGTATAGTAGTATATATAACAAGAGTACAATCAAAAATATCCAAATGCACCGATCGAGAAAAACACAAAGTGATTAGTGTCGTGTGCGTGTAGTAGTAGGATTTGTATATTGGATTAAAAACAAGTGCGCGGCAGCTAGCCTGGTTATATTGGTAACGTAATTTTCATATGGACACATCGGTGTTAATGACAATAAGGTCATTTGAGTCTGAGTGTGTGAGGTTATGGATTAAATATTTGTTGTCATTTCAGTATACCTTACATCATAAGCCACCTCCAATTTATTGATTAAAGCCGCGCTTCAAACTCCAGACATTTTCTTTATTTGTAATCGCACTACTCTATCAAAAGTTTCACTATACTGCTTGCATACGTTGTCCCACTATAACATGCGATAAATAGGAAATGCGTTTATATTAATTAATAAATTTTGTTGCGTCAGGATTGAAGGGAACGTGAAATGTTTCATGGACGTATGATAACAATTTTGGATGACATTACTAATAGAATAGAAAAAAATAATATTTGCCCAGTTTCTGTTACCATTTGGAGGGTTTCCGTGTTAAATTTAGTTTCCAGAAGTCAACTGAAGGACCGGTTATGCGAACCAGTCGCTATATAGACCCAGAAAACACGATAACACATGGCCAGTATCCAACGGCATGGGTATTAGTAGTCCAGAAAACAGATCAGCCTTACGTAGTTTACGAAAAGATTCATATGAACTATCAATACAAAGTTACTTACAGAATATTAAATGTATTTGTATTTATATAATAAAATAGTAATATCACGCCTGTAATCCCCGAAGGGGTATGCAGAGGGGTGTACTACACCCCCACGTTTCACCAGTTACGGTTAAGTCCCATGGAATAGGTGGTGAGCCTATTGCCATACACCGGGCACTGATCCAGACTCCGAGTCACTATTAGAAGTTCTAAATTAGAAAAATCCAATAGTACCTACCCGACCCGGGATTTGAACCCAAAAGGCAATCAATATTAGTTATTTCATAGTAATATTTGATATTCAAAAGATACATAGTATAGATGACTTTAGTAACATTGAAAGTACGTGCGTGCAGGGATTCGAAAATCAAGCTGTCAAACTACAAGGCTAAGTTTTAAATCAATTGATCTATTAATTATTAGGCAGATATATACAGATGAACATTATAGACTTAATGAACGTCATACATAGTTACGGTTATGATACATTCATTGACAGTTACATAGACATATAGTAATAGTCTAAATGGCTATTTCTGCTGACCCAGATCCTATTGAAGAAGGTAGTACCTAATTTAAATTCGAACTGCATAGAACCAAATTGACAAATGTATTTCATTTAGGTCAGCGCTGGTAGACGCATCCGTAGTTCAGTACGATTTGTCAAAAGATGATTAAAGTGTCAGCTGCAATCGCTGAGCGGATCGAAATGTACTCGGATTTCTTTGCAATAATAGTATCCTTCGAACTTAGTTCAGTCGTTATTTAAATTTCAAATGAAGAACTATTGATAATACTCTGTCGGAATATAAATTAATTGTAATTTTTGTACAACAATAGGCCTACCGTACGACATATTATAATATGAATGATGAAATGTTGAAGTTTAAAAAGGTCCTATTCATTCGGAGAAGTACAGGAGTGATTTTATGATTTTATGTTAAGATTAGTTCATTAATTCTTATTTATATAACCTGTCGCTGACATTTGCAGAGTAGCTGGAAAATGGCAGTAACCAGTCGGTACATAGAACAAACGTCTTGCTAACATCTCAATCTACAATTAAAACCAGTGTCATTATTACATGACCTTATTACAGTATAATAATTATAATAATATTAAATAGGTACAAAGTTGTTTGTTTGTCGACAAGCCGAGGACAGGGCGCGATGGCGCGCATTGGGGGAGGTCTATGTCCAGCAGTGAGTGCTGGACATAGGCTGATGATGATGATGATGATGAAGTTGTTTATGTCTTTTGAAGAATATTATTGTTGGTCTTTGACCGTTATTTTGATGACCGTCTCATTATCAATACCGTTGTTACTTGTCAAGGTGCAAGAAAAATATAATTTACGTGTAACGACAATATTATTGAAATTATAAAAGAGAAGATTTAGAAAGAACGTCTTAAAACAGTCATATCCCTTGTAATATTCTTTCTTCGATATTATAGTCAATGTTAGCTTATCGATTTGTGTTAGTTGTCGATTGAATATCCTGTAATCTAAGTTAGCCGGCTATTTATATCCGGCTAGAAAGCGTAGTCACTATCCAATACCTACTATGGATATTCAAGAAATTTCTGGAACAACCGAGAATATATATTCTTATTAGCAAAAGAAATTGAGTCTTATGTCGCCTGTATAAAGATTATATCAGCCTTTAAAACAAGGCTATTTACGCTATTCCAACTATAAAATACATTTTTAGCTTTCATTTCGTTAAGTTATAAACAACTTCTTAAAACTTTTTCTGGAATATTCAATGATACTCCATATTACTCATTTAGGACATAGTCCTTCCCCGATAAGCGTCATTGCGCCCCGTCAGCTCGCTACATCCAGCATGTATGCTTAGGTCCAGCAATGGACTGAGAGAATCTGATGACGATGATAATTACTGAACTGTTTGTTAAAAATAATTTTATTATTTCTAGGTAAACGGTGTTCCTAATAATAGCATATTATATAACCAATTCTCAATTAAATTATGTAAGTACTTAATATAGATTGCTAATCGATATTGAAATGTAACTTTCAAAGTGGGTTAAATTTGTTAAGGTCATTAGGTCGAAGGACATTCGCAAAGTTTAGTGTCGTGTACTTTGGAGAAATAGAGATTATTTGTGGTTTAGGCGGGGTGAGTCTGTTGACACAATGAAACTAAATTATCGATTACAGTACGAATAATACGTTTCATTACTGAATAATTACGTTAAAGTTTTGTCGAGTAATTTCATAATCGATTAGCTCTAGTTTATGATCGATTAGGTCTATTTTTGCATACATTTGCAAGGATTTGCATTTCACATAATGTATGTCTTCTTACACATTTGCGGCAAGCCGAGGACAGGGTGCAATGCCACTCATTGCGGGAGACTTATGTCCATCAGTGGACAGATATAGATTGATGAAGATGATGATGATATATCTATCTACTGTATATTTAAAATATTACCCTTGACTTTTGCGGAACTGCTGTGTCTCTTTAACTTTATAGAAAATGTGACTCAATAGGACCGTTATGTGCCCATTCTAACGACTGTTACGTAGTTTGACAGATCGTTTGTGGTATACCAACGAGTTAGGACTACAAGTGTATACTTTTACTCTAATAGTAGTTACTATAATATCTGGAATCTCGTAAATAAGGTAAGCGGTGAGTTGAGAGGCTCAACGATAGGCCTAGTTAAAACGGCGGGTGTAACAATTAGTCTAAGTGTAGCAAAGAAAATATCAGCGAATTAATAATCTTTCAATGTATCCATTTACATTATTACATTTTTCCCATAATGGTATATATCGCGAGCCTAGTGCCATACACCGGGCACAGATCCAGACTCCGACACACCACTAGAAATTTCTACAAGAAAAGCTAAGAAAAATCCAAAAGCACCCGACCAGGGATTCAAAGCCAGGATCAGCAGTCCCGCTTTGCAACCACTCGAATAACGAGGCAGTCATTCATTGAGTTTTTCAGTTGTTAAAAATGTACCCGCCTATAATTTTTTTGAAAGGAAACCATTAACAAGTTCCCTCAAATTAAGCCTTCAATTACCCTTATGTTGTCATAGGAAAGAAAACCGCCTAATTGGACATACGCAAACAACTTCATGTCAAGTCCTCTCGCACCCTAATTTGAACTCGTAATAGTGAATTACACTCTGTTTTTATGGGGGCAAGGTTCAATATCCCATGTCACGACATGTTAAAGTGAAAGCAAAGAACTGAATTAGGTGTACGCGGTTAAAATTGAATATGTACCGTCCAAATTCTTTGGACGTATACGAGTACCTTTATTATGTATGATAAATATCTATGACATACTTACAGGATTTTGATTAGTCACATCCTTGTAGTACAAAAATGATGTACATTTTTAGATTTACGTGTATATTCATTATGCTACGAACATAATGATTAAGGAAAAAAACTAAAGTTAACCTATTCATTTTAGCGTCCTTCATTATCTAGGACGTGAAATTTAAATTACACTTAGATAAGAGAATGAATTGAAAGAGTATAAAATTCGGTCTTTGAATTCTGAGAAGATAACCCTTTTTCTCTCCCAGTCTGAGAATTGAAATTCGTCTTCGCGATGTGAGTTACTGTAAGCGATTTGTTAGCTTATCATACTCGTAAGGTGTAAAGTATTCAACTTTATTAGAACTTAGCAAATATCACTTCCAGTTACAGTGCGTTCATTACACAAATGAAGTCGAAGATTATAACGATAATAACAGCGATAAGATCATTATTTGACTGACTGCCTCCTTGGTCGAGTGGTTGCAAAAGAGACTGCCGTACGGGTAGTCCTTGGTTCAAATCCCGAGACGTTATTGGAATTTTCTTATTTAGAATTTCTACAATAATAGTGACTCGGAGTCTGGATTGTGCTCAGTGCATGGCAATAGGTTCACCACCTATTCCATGGGACTTAAACGTAACTAATGGATCGTGGGAGTGTACCACATTCCTCTGCCTAGCCGTTCGAGGATTACAGGCGTGATGTTACGTTTTTCTTATAAGATCTTGATTTCTTTATCAAGTTTAGGTATGATGTCTATTATTTATGGGAAAATATTATATGACATCTTAGTACGACGACCTGTTCCGCTTTAAAATTAAATTGGTAATTAATAGCTTCTACAGCAATACAAAAAAAAGTTATATGTTATTAATTAACCAATGATATTATGTAAGCTCAACAAATCCCTTATGATATTTTCACTCAACTCCATTTCATGTTAATGAAATCCAACCATTCTTCTCAAAATAGGTTTGGTAATAAAGACGCCGTTTTATATTTTATAAGTTTAGTCCCAAACTAATGAGATTTGGCTGAAGCCAGACCCCTATCTTGATTAAATTAAAATCATGTCCTGACCTCTCTTACTCAGTCCCTTATAATGCTCCTGGTTTTGTCAGTTTTGATATTATAATAAATGGCTATATCTCTCCGTATGCCTACTAATGAAATATTCGGTATGGAATCATCCCCGAACTAAAACGCGTCGTTTATTCTAGAAATATTTTTAATTGTGTGGTGGATTCTCGTTTTACTATTACATGAACAATGAAAAAGTAACATTATCTCACAATTATACTATATGGGACAATATAATTATGAGATATCAATTTCACTCAGTTACTCATAGGTATGTACATATATGATTGATTTCATAATAATCATGGGTGGACTAATGGAAAATGCTTATAGAAATTACAATATTATATCTAAACTATCCGATCTGAATGAATGTCAATACAAAAATAAAATATAGCACGAATAAATAAATTACTAGCAAAATATGCAGAACGTAAAAATAAACACATTTTACAAGAATGCTAAGTTTATATTTGTTTCATATGATTTTTATTCCGTTCAATGGAGCAATAACATCCCATGTGTTTTCAGGGAATGTCGTTTCGCTGACAATGTTCCGCGTGGCTTTTCGTGGCTCCAATCCATTACGGCGTCCTTATGTAGATACTTTTAGCTTATGTATTACATGTATATAAAGTACTCTATATTATGATACTCACAGTGTTTTACGTATCTGTTGAAGTATTCTTTGATGTCAGAAGAGTAAAGAACTCTTGGAGAAGTCAATTTGATTTTTTAAGTCGGTTTCAGACGCTCTAGGTCCATTTTATTTTGCTTGTTTGCCAAATTTACTTGAATTTTAATACACGGGTAACGCAATTAAATATAAAACTGCTTAAATAAAACCTCCTTTAGTTTGAACACTCATTAGGTTGACTACCTCGTTAGCCACGTTACAAGCACGATGACTGATCGATTGTTTCCGGTTTCGATTCCCGGATCGTATATTATTGGTTGTATCCAAATATGTCATAGAAATTTTCAGTAGTAACTCGGAGACTGGATCCGTGCCCTCTCTATACTAATAGGCTCACCACCTACTCTAAGACATAAACGTCACTGGTAAAACATGGGAATATTCTACACTCCTCTGTCTATTTATTTGGGGATTACAGGCGTGAAGTTACTTTTTTATTGACAATATATTTATTAACTTACTGTTCTGTATTAGTACATATTTACATAATTATGTTTGTAGCTTGTCAGTCGTCCGGTTACTATAACGCAGCCTCTGCCTATATAAGTCCCGTTGGAATCCTAAAGGAGTCCCAAAGAAGTTCTAAGAAAGTCCTAGAAGACTAGATGTCCATCATCATTATCAACGTCATCATCAGCTTACTCCCGTCCACTACTGTACATAAGCTTCTTCAATACGATGCCACTGAGCTCGATCTACACCTTTTCGTATCCAACTTCTAGACGACCATATGTGGAGACATTGGGATATCTTGGGAGAAATTCCCTTACCTTTTTTGTTTATATTAGTTGTATGTTATTCTCCCACACAATATAAAAGTTCAGTTGGCACCATTACGGTCGCCGTGGTCACAGCCGCTCTGTGCCGAGGGTACGCGGACACTTGACACGTTTTTCTTATAAGTTCACTCTTCGCTATAACATCTCTCAAATAAATACAGTACAACAATATTTAGAACATAAATAGGTAAACATTTCTTTAAGGATTAAGACCGTAGTCTGCCACGCTGGCCAAGTGCGGTCGCTGAATTACACGTCTTAGGTATAACAAATTAGGCAGTGTAAATTATCAGGAATGAGATAGTTCGAAGTCCAACTTGAAATATATGTACTTACTATGAACAATTGGGTTTCAAGATTCAGATGATATAATTTTTTGAATCACTAAAGACCTGTCTTAAATAGGGACACAATATTTATTATTACTACAAAAACCTATTCTAGAAATATCATATTCTAAGTTCGTTTGAATGAAAAAATCATACATATCAGTCTTTAGGCAGGAAATTTTAAGTATACTCAGACTCAATGGTTTAGTCCATGTGGGCGAGGGTACACTTTTGTGACAAATCCATTTACGGGAATTCATAAGGCCTTCGATAAGTTTTAAAGACTAATTTCGAACGTAACCGTAGCATTCACGCGCAGATACAAAAAGGATGAACGATTCTACGTTGTGAGTAACTCCTTTATAATTCGTTACTCGGTTACATTTTCGCGCCATCAAACCCTTTATTGCCATATATTAGTGACATGAAAGCTTTTAATTGCCTAGTAACAATAAAATTAGGAAAAATTGTAAGTGTGTAGTATATGACTGCCTCGTTGGTGGCAAGCGCCACTACCAATCGGGAGGTCCTGGTTTCAAAACCCGGGTCGGGTACTGTTGAATCTTTCTAATTTAGAATTTCTAGCAGTGACTCGAAGGGTGGAACTGTGCCCGGTGTATGACAATAGGCTTACCACCTATTACATGGGATTTAAACGTAACTGGTGAAACGTGGGAGTGTACTACACACCTCTGTCTGCCCCTTCAGGGATTACAGGCGTGATGTTACGTTTTTTGTATAGTATAATATATATAACATATTTCTTGTTATAATGTGTGTTTTGTTTTACTCAATGTTAGTAGTGTTTTATTTAACAGTTCGTTCACCTTACTCCTAAGCTAGGCTTATAATAAAAGCTCTTCCGGCGCCATTATCGCCGTCCCCCAGAACGCAGCTGGTCATAAAGCGTCAAGGACACTGCCGGAGACATAAGTGTACTTGGCTGACTTTTTCTTATTACGTACTCTGTTCCTTTTTGCTTTTTGAGTTCATTTGAACTTGTTATTCACGAAAGAACTAAGCTGAATTAGTATTTTAATATTCAACCACATTTATGACCATTGATTCTTAATTTTGTATGATATTATATTAATTGCTATATAATTTTTTAACAATATTGATTAGAACTATTTTAATATTTGATATAAAGAAACGAAATGCAGAATATATTCCATACTGCACAATTTGACTTTTCCGGGGGTTGTAGCTATTTCTATTCTGGAAAAAACAAGTCTTAGTACAGAAATAGGATTTCAGTTCGGTAAGAGCAGCCTAAGATATAAAAAAGAGGAGGTAAAAGGTAAAGGTAAAACTAGTCCTACTTATACGAAGTGAGATAGAACACGGATGAAGTTAATTTCATCATTATCATCATCAGCCTATCTCAGTCCACTGCTGGACATAGGCCTCACCTAATGAGCGCCATCGCGCCCTGTCCTCGCCTTGTCGCATCCAGCATCTGCCTGCAGCCTTTCGCAGATCGTCACTCAACCGGGTTGGAGGGCGTCCTACACTACGTTTGCCGAGCCGCGGTCTACACTCCAGAACACGCCTGTTAATTTGAAATCAATAAATTGAATAATTGCTTTTACATAGATTCGCATTGCTTATGTGAGGCTTAAATATGCACAAGAGCCATACAGGATATAAAAGACATATTTGTGTATAAACTGCTATATAATCTAATTTTGAAGACGCGTCAAAAGAATTCAACATTGAACTTGTAAGGCGATCAAACAAATATAACGAAATTTATAATGCTCCTTTATTTAATTATGGAGATGAAACATTTTGAAAATTCAAACTTTAATTGACATACTATAAACTTGCATGATGTTAGAAGCGCCGCTCTGGAACCGCTGCCACAGCTGGCGTTCTCGTCAATCGTAAACACACACAGACGCTTACGTGAATAAGTTTTTCTTATTAAACTTTCTTAGTTTTACTTGAATCATTTTCAGTGTATACACATTTGCGATTGTAAAACGTCAGGTACGACGACATGACAAAGCTGGTCAATTACGGATAATTGAAAAATAATGTTGATTGGCGGTTATCATGAATATTAGCACTCATTATATCATCACTAAGACAATAATGCATTTTCATGCAATTAAAAATTAATTTAAACAAATTGTATAATAAATATTAGTATTATTATCTTTTTTCGATCTTTCCAACCAGGTTATTGTGCAAACTAGAATTGTGTTATTACTTTTTAATATGAATAATAGAATCATCATTTCTGTGGTCTTACCAACGGATTCTTATGTACCTACATTCGACTTCTGTTTTTTTCTAATATTACACGAATATAAAATTTTTTGTGAATAGAAACTTTTAATGCATAAAAACCATTATCATCGTCCCCGCGGGCACAGCAGGCGTAGTCATAAAACGTCAAGGACAGTGCCCGGGACAAGTATACTTAGCTAAGTTTTTCTTACATCCTTTCTGGGTTGGAGCGTAAAAATATAGGGCGATCCTGAAAAAATGTAAAAGATAGGAAAGAGGCAACTTAAAAATGATATGTGTAACCTATTTTATCGACAAGACTTATGACTTTTATAACAAATATATTAACTAGGTACCCACAAATTACCTAACATTAAGTATGTATTGAATTTAAGTTGTTCTATAATTAACTTTGATATATGTATCCTTAGCTTAGTATAAATATTTTTAAGCATCGTGCAAATAAACAATATTCTATCTTAAACGGAAATGGACGAAGACTTTAGCGCAAGCGTGATTGTTAGGTAAGGCGGAGGATTTAGTGACATTACTATTCATATTTTGTATAATTGAAATACATTTTCTTCGGATACTTGCTTCTTAAACGACAGGGCAGGAAGAGGAATGTAGTACTCCTACTTCTCACCCGTTATGTTATGCGTTGTTAGCCTATTAACTACAAATGTAGACTCCGTGCCATTGTTAGGAATTATAATTAACATTTTAAAATATACTTAGCCAAACACACTACTAACACTAATAAAACTTGCGGAACACACAACCCCTTTGCTTAGAATTCGGGCTTGTAGCCACATCAACGAGACAGTCATAGCCATAGGCAGTCAATATATACGTCATAGAAAAACATTGGTATTCGTAAAACGTCAGCCGACAAACATTCTCGTTTCGTTCGCCTTTTGTCTGCGCGTTATATCAGTATTCTCTTTGAGGGTTAACTATTAAAATTGACAGTAGGACAATCGGTTCCACATGTCAGGGTTAACATATATGTATATTAAATACTTTTTGTTGAGAATAAGTGATACGTACGGTATGAAATGTATGTTCGTCGTGGTTCGAGCTTACAGCAACAGCCTGTTGATACTTAGTGCATTATAGTATTAAATAAATAATATTCTTCAAACATTTTCACCGTCGGCCATCTGGTCGGAATCTACAGCCTTTGTTATAATACCCAGACAACTAATCATTATAGCTGATGATATATTCTTATACATACATACTTTTATAGATTTTTTAAAGCCATGTACAAAGTAAATATTTGTGCTGATAACAAAAATGTTCGTTCTGGATAGAAGTATAACCCTCGGCTGGGCAGCCAGGCTCGCAAGCCACTAAACTAACGGGCCAGGCGGCAGCAGTGTCGATGACATCGTCGCAGTTTTATCGTTCAGCTCTCGTTACGTAAATAAAACGGTTTAGGTTTAATAATATCACAAAGACATTACATTTCGTTACATGCTCGCCTTGAAAGAATATTAAATTTTCATGAAGAATAAAGACATGCGTCTCATTCTTTATTTCGATGTGTCACGCCGACGATGAATAGTTAGTATTTCGATCACGTTTACCTTGAAATTACCATGCGATAACACAACCCAGACAAAGTCTAGAATAAATTAAATTTACACAGGTAATGGTACAAAAGAAAAATGGCATTTTTTATTGTACGTTAAGAGAGTACCAAGCTAGTAGCCACCATTAACAAGTGATCAGTGGCCACTAACTCGCATGGACAACTGTGATTCATATATTTATTCATTCATTCATTCATTCCTTCTATCATTTATTCATTAATTAATTCATCCATTCATTCATTCATAGTTTTAAATAGGACCGAAGCAATTAGATTGTTGTATTGATTAGCATGGGTACGATACGTAATAGCTGTCTCCGAAATCGTCGAGCGACTATAGAAAATGATGAATGGAGTAAAAGCATTTTCAACCTTTAACTATCGAGATAATAATATAATTTGGCACTCGGTGCTTGCTCTCTACCCCTAGATGGATGATATACAAAAATAGGTACAAGACAATATATGGAAAAAATTAAGTATACAAAGATCTAACAACATATAGAAATACATATAAGACAATATGACGTAACATGACGCCTGTAAGCCCCGAAGGGGTAAGTAGAAGAGTATAGTACACTCCTACGTTTCACCAGTTACGTTGTAAGATAATATAAAGTGTCTTAAAGAAATAAATTACGAAAATACCCGCCAACATTTAATGAAAAATGATAAACATAACCGTCAGTTTTTCGTTGAACTTTTAATGAACGCACAAAGAAAACGTGTCATGAAACCGAATGCACTGACACAATTACACAGCCGGGCGCGGACACGAGGCAGTGTTTGTGTACAAAGACGGCTTATTGCGGTCCTCGGCTCCCACAAACGCGAGCCTTTGTGCTAGATTAGTTAGTGGACGCTACGTCTCATGCTACATAATGTATTCAATAATTCATACACGCAAATTTTATTTGGGAAATATTTAAATAATAGTAAAATGCGAATGTAATATCGCGTCTGTAATCCCCGATGAAAAAGCAAAGGGAAGCAGTTTCAAGTTCCGCCAGTTATAAATACATTCCATCATGGGATAGGGTATGATGCTATTGTCGTATAGTGAGCACAAATCCACTTTTCGAGCAACTGCTAGTAATTTTAAATTAGAGAAACCTGACAGTATGGGCCTCGTGGATCAAACCCAGGGCTTCGATCAGATGTCGCGTTAGCAACGATTCGACTAACAAGGCAGTATGTTACATTATTACTAATAGACATAGGCTCGCATGCGACTGTACCCTCACTTGATGTTCAAATGCCTGAAGACTGCTCCTGTCTTGAACAATCCTAAGT
Source organism: Parelbella ahira ahira (assembly GCA_018244795.1). NCBI lineage: Eukaryota > Metazoa > Arthropoda > Insecta > Lepidoptera > Hesperiidae > Parelbella > Parelbella ahira. The sequence goes on along the minus strand of DWME01004774.1, from coordinate 3,285 downwards.
TTTGCGAATCGGGAAAAGTAGACGCCTTTAAGAACTCTACTATTTATGTGAGGAATGTACCAAAAAACATTGAAAAAAAAATATCAATCAAAGTAATTTTTGAACAATTAAATACAATTGGTATTGGGATCGTACTCTTTAAACACACATTAATTAAACCGCGTATTGGACTGCCGTACTACGCGGAACATTTCTTAATATCTATTACATACAGGCGACTGTAATTCTTGGAAATTTACTTACCCGATTTCCGTCTATTATACCCGGTTTTAGGAGGAAGCAGGAAAGCTTTTAACGTTGAAATTGATGTAAGAAAACCTTCAAAATATGTAAATATTTTTTGTTATAAAATTGTCACGCATTTTAAATTAAAATACGTAAATAATGTTTATAAGGAAAATATGTTCAACATTGTTGTCCATCTAAAACAAACAATATAATGTATCATAAATAAGTCACAGCATGCCCGTATCTCCTAGAAAGCTGTCAAGATGATATGACTATAAGAATATTAGCGCGCATCTACCCCGGCACATGCGAACACGTGCGCACTCATCCACACACAGACACAAACAAATTAAATACCATTTTATTATTAAACTAGAATTTTGTTCAGAGTTTCAATCACTGTTATATATTTAATAATAAATTTTAACAAAATACATTCATACATACTTAAATGTCTTTACGCCAGGTTACTTAGGAGGTAGACAGAGAGCACGGACTGTCAAATATCTCTGTCCTTACAGACCGGCCGTGCTTATATCGCCAACAATTGTAATTACAAGTATATGATAACGCAAGTTGGGCGCTCAAAACAAGCGATGGCGGGGACCTTGCGGAACAATCGTTATCGTCACATGGTCTTCCACACATTATTTTGCCGAAATGGCCACTTCTGGCCAATTTCGGCTACCCGGCTCACCCGGTCTTGTTGAAAATAGAAAAATAACCCTTTTCTCTTAAGTTTATATTATGAGGTGTAAATGGCAGCCGAGTGAGTGATCGCAGTTTATACCACATTCATTACTTTCTTCATACATGCATTCCGGTTTCGAACACTTCTAACTCCCTCATCGGTCTGAAGAGCCTTGGTCTCCCCCACATTAGCATTGTTTTGCCTCATCATTGTTGTGAAAATAATTAAGTAAATAGATTAGAATAATAAACACAAGCTTGTTACGTATAAACATTACTGTTAATTACATAACAATATACAAGTATCGTTTGTTTTTGTTATAAAATATTCAAACTTCTCATAAGCAGTGGCTCTAAAAGCAAAATAATTCATTCGACCTAAACGTAATGTTTACTTAGTCCAGAGCCGCAGGTGTGTTGGACCCGTGATTTATAATGTAAGGCCGCATCTGGGCGGGCGGGCGGCTAGCTGAGTGATGCCGAGCGCAGTGACATGGCCATGTGGAGCTTAGCGCGCAGATTAGATATCCGGAGAATTAATTTTCAGTCGCTATATCATATATAGATATATAATATGTATATTTAACTGGACTACAGCTACAGTCCCTTCATATGTATGGAAGGCTTTAATTTAATAGCCAATAATTTAAAGTTTTGCTAAAGTTAGAAGTCTCCAACACCGGCGTGTACGTATGGAGAGAGCGATGAATGTGGAAGAAGCACGGAGGGACTGCAAAGATATTTAGCACTCCATGCTCTCTACCTACCCAGTAAATTCCACCTCGCGTGTATGTTCGGGGAAGGAATGACGGATATCTATCACTTTGAATTTCATTACGTTTACTTTGTATAGGTACCTATTTTGAATTGAGATAAACAGTTTCTTTATTTGCTTTCAAATTAAATTCAAACTATTTCTGTCGCATGCTCGTTATCATCCATCGAATATAATTTATTTCACCAAAGCTACTGACTCCAACTACTATAGTAACATCGTATTTAATACGAAATAATGCATTGTTAGAGGTATCGGAACACAGCGGTTCAAACTTGCCGTCCGGGTCTAGTTACGATTTAAAGTCGCAGCGAGTGGCGGTAGCACGGAGCTCATTATAAACTCCCGAAATAGCAACTGACGGCAACAAAAGACGTAGGCAACAATAGGGCGAGAATGTAACCCAACTCACTTAAAACGCCAGATGTTTTGCAGTGTTGTAGTTTGGATTGAAAAGTTAGTGTAACCTTTCACATGGAGTGTAAGATGATGTATACGTGTAATGACAGAATGATTCCGGATCTTTGGAGGTACGGACTAACTTGTTTGTACAATACATTTTGCAGTATACATATATCTACAATTGAGATTTTTTTAATCGATCCATTTGTTATTCCACAGTTGGAATGTAAGTTTCCTCTCGTACTGAAAGGGTTAAGGCCATAGTAAACTGGCCAAGTAGTAGTGGCCAAGAGCGGGTTGGCAGACTTCACACACCTTAGAAAAATGGAAGATATTCTAGTCCAATTTATTTTTGTCTATTTACTTCTGTAATTACGTCATGCCGTCGGTAAAATTTTATTGACGGTCATTTATTTTTTGTTTGATATTGCTCATCCAAGGACATGTTTTTTTTTTAATTTATCACCTTAGAGTTTTTTTTCCTTACAATGTTTACCCTTTAATTATCCTTCAATATATATCCAGAAATGGTTTATCTCTTACACAGTTGCAGGTTACCGGTGAGCCGTAACGTAAACTGTAGGACCAAATGACCTGTGGTAATCATTCTCGAGCGATCCATATTGTAAGGTCACGAAAACTAGGCTTTTTTTATCGTCTTTAAATAGCAGTCGACAAACCTCGTCGAAAGTTTCAAGTGCGATTAAAATCTTCCAACGAATATACATTGGAAAAGTGTTGTTTGTTATACCAAAACTGTCTTTTTTGTCTGCAGAGATTCTTGCTTAGCTGGATTTTAAGCAGTTATTGCTCTAATCATATTTCAAATCTGCTGTGTATTTTCGTTTCTTCCGACCAGCCCCATTATTATTAGCTGTATCATTAAACTGCCTCTGTCGTACTATCATCGCTTTTTGTCCCTAAAATACTAAACATACATTATTTTCACGATAATGGAATCTGGTAACACAAAGAACCGAAGTGACAATGTATCTGAAGTGTATCCCAACTCACTCAAGTTATTCGCAAGTAGCAATCGAAAACTTCCAAAATTCCCAATACCCTTTGATGTCAGCTTTAATAACGGAGAATGAGGTTGAAGGGATAATTAATTCAATTAATAACAGATAATGTCAAATATAATTAAAAGGAGGAAATTTTAATAGAGGATCTAATTGGAATATTTCAAT
>DWME01004773.1:0-15842 GCA_018244795.1 Parelbella ahira ahira | reverse complement strand
AAGTTTATTAACAATTAATTGACCCTAGTTGTAACACGTTTTCTTTCGTTCTTCTGTCGTTTTAATTTAAATTCAAATAAAAACATTCCCTTGAACATGTCACTAAAATATGCTGGATACAACCAGAGGTACTTTTATAAGTTTTTCGTCGTCAATCACACAACAATTCCATGCAAAATCAATGTTATAGACCCAGCAATGATATATTAATTTTTTTCTGGCGTACAATAATAAAAAAGTAATGTTTAAAATTTCATTTATTATAATATATTTTAGTATTACATTTCGTACATACTTGTGTTTGTAAGACGTGATGTAATATTTAAGTACCTAAAATTACTTTGTCAGCGTTTAATTATACCTACATCAAAAGATTTCCACGAAGTAAGTTGAAAATTTTCATATGAAGTACACATTCAGCGTGTGATTACTCGTATGTTTCACGTGCAGTATTTTGTTGACGACATGTTGAATTTTCAACCTTGTCATAGTGATTTGTATTCTCTACATTTCGCTATATATTTAATTTAATCATCTCTGTACTATATACCTTTCTTACGTACTCACTTACGTCTTACACAGTACGTACTTAATTATTTATTGATGGAATTTTTAACGAGAAATTATTGTTATGGCATGGACGTAATATGGCCATAATATGGATTCATTCCTATGTTCAGATCATCGTTTAAGGACTAATTATGATTAGCGATCATGAACTGATAACTAATCAAGAATTTTTGTGTTTTTGTATGATGATAAAATGTGTAATTTAATAATCAAGGCTTTCGTATATTTAACCGATGTGTCGTAGCGAATATTTGAGTTAAAGCTGAATTTTTACCTGACCGTCGCTGACTTAGTTTGTACATACCTATATGTTATTAACAGTTATCCGTAGTGGAAAAATTCCAACAACTTTAGGTATTGCCATCTCACTTAGTACCAAAGTCGATTAAAGTCACCGGTAAATCGTAATATTATTTTGTAGTAAATTTACTCAACCTTTTAATAAACTCAATCAAGTTTCGACTGACTCCACTAATTTCTTACAACAACCCCAGGCTGCTTCGATTGCCATCAAAACTTTGCCAGTCTTAAGGAGTTCTCTAAATAAATAGAGTGTTATTTAAAGAATAAGCTTTGTTATTACTAACCATACTTTTCCTGAATATTGTTTGTTTTGTAACATTTACAAAGAATTATATTCATACGTTTTTTATTGAAGTTTTGTCCCTTTAATAATTCTTTACGGTTCTCTATTGTGATGTAGAACAAGGCCCGAAGGAATGTTTTATGATTAAACATGTATTAGTGAAGTATATGGAGGTATTTCGACGTTTACCCTGTAGTATTGCGAACTCATATACGTAAGCGATGTTGAATAAAGTATGTGAGTAACATAAATCAAACCGTTTCGCCCCACGTACCACCCGAAGAATGAGGTACTAACCACATGAACTAGATTTATGTCGGTTTTTGGTCTGTTTACCGTACTCGTTACTGTGCACTTGTAAGATGCAGACATCTTTTTACTCTAGAGGTTTTAAAGAAAGGCGAACTGAGAATTGTCCTTAAAAGACCGCATCGTAGTTAAACCTGCAATGTTACTAGTATCGATGTTGGACTTAGAGGTAGGAAGTATGAAAATATATAATAATTGATTCTACAACTATTGACTCTTTTGTACTTCAAATCCATTATAAATTTTTTTTTATATCTATTTTTATTTGTAGAAATACCTGTACATGCTTCTGCTGACGAGTTTCGTAATTTTAATAATATCTAAATATACTGTGTATAATTCCATCGTGCTGAGATTAGTACTTTCCAAATGGAGAGTTATGTAAAAATATTGAAATTACATTGCGAATTCAATAAAAATCGTTCTTTTAACCAAACAAGACGACAAAGCCTCGCCCGGGGCGCTGCCAGCTTTAATCCAATTTTATTAGGAATCGAGTGCCCATCAAAGGGTACAGATTAAATTGGTTATATGACGGGTAACAGGTTTATTGGGCAATAAATTTCGAGTGATGCTGAAGAGATATTTTATTAGGGGAGCAAATAAAAATATGACAAGATGACCTCGCGAAGGTAAACGCACATTACTTTGAAGTGCCAACATTTATGTTTACCTGCTTGTCTTTGGGGAAGCATCAGTGACGTTTATTAAGTTACAGTGAATAGATATGCAAGCTGCTGGATGGATACAAGTTAAATAGGATTAAAACCCTACTAGTAGGCCGTTACACATACATTGCTTTGACTTAATATCTAGTTAAAATTCCCTGTGCGTCTGTAACTTGATCTAATGTTTACGATTCTTTTTACGATTATGTTCGTCATACGAAAAATTACTCTGTAGATGCTTGTTTAACGATACATTTTATTATATCACTAAATGTCACCTAAGGTGATATAATAATAATTTTACCTGTTACAAAAAAAAATAGGTAGGTAATATAAATCTTGGATAAGATGGTGATGGGATAGGAAAGATAGACTTCTCTGAGAGAAAGACTTCTCTGCCTACCTTTTCCGGAAAATACATGCGCAATGTTATGTTAATAAAGAACATAGGCCAGTACTAAGCATATGTGTAATAATATGCAACGATAGTGAAATCATTTTAATTTTATTCTTACGTTTAACAATCATAGGCCCGCAATATAGGACTCCTTGTTTTTCCAGTTGACTGTCTGCCCAGAAATAGAGCACAGATCTGCCGAACCGCCGTCCAAAATCAGTGTGATACTATTATGAGTCGTCAAATGCTAAAATGTCAGTAATTTTACCATTCATCACACATGTATGTAATCTTCAATAATTTAATTATTCTTTTTAAAGTAAGTATACGTAAGACCCTTATGTGATACGTTATAGCAAAAGGGCTGACCGTTGGGCCTGTCCTTGCAAATGAAAGTTTGAAAGGATTAAAATATGGTTAAAGGGATCAAAGAGAATATATTTTGTGAGCAATGTGACGATGTCCTTGCGGAGCAATTCCATTATTGGAAACGCACGAGATAAACACGCGCGTGTTCGAGACAGGAACTTGAATCAGTATTTTTACGTCATGATAATAACGAACAAGCTTCCAGTCCGGCTGAGTTATGCGGCTGGAGCTGATTCAATGTTGAACCGAATATAAATTCGAATTAAGTTATTCGAGTTAAGTTGAATTTAAATTTTAAAATGACTACCAGAGACACGTAAACACTTAGATATGTAAATTTTGATCGACTTAGACACTTGATGTTTACACAAAAAACCTTTATTGGTGTATGTACTTAATTTCGCCCGACCAATAAACCAATGGAAACTTTTGGTGACCCGTAGCGAAATTAATCTAGAGAACTTTATATCGTCGAAATACTAGCAAACACGGAATACCAATCAACCAACTGTTTCGACTGCAGATAAAATTGTTTACTTGCTGCTCCACTGGATACAAATATTACTCCCCCTTGTTTTTGCCGGATGCGATCCATTACCCCCATTGTGACGGCCATTCATCTGGGTGATAGTGATGTATGGTGCTCGGATCAGATCGGACGGCTCAAATAGGACGTGTTAATTGTGTTGATAAAAATTATTTTTCGTATCATACTTTTTTCTAAGATAAGTAAGATAATATATACCGATTATAAATATACGCAAATCATAATTCCATAAATCTGGAATCATAATTGTTTGATATATTTGTTGGGCGTATGCTTTAGTTGACAAATTGAACAACAAACAAAAAATCCCACTTTTCATTGCTTAACTATTTTGATACAGTTAAATCGTCTTATTTGAAAAGTTTAATTAAAAGAGCTTAATAAAGTATTAACACTGATTCTGAGCAACGACAAAAACAAATTAACATATTTCTATTCATGTGTTATGTCATTATATAAACGAAATAAGATGGACGAAATAAAAGTCATCTAAGTCTCCTTTAAAGCCGGCAAAGCATTGGCTACGCATCGGGTGTTGCAAATGTCCATAGGCGACGGTGACCACTTACCAGCAGGTGGCCCGTTTGCTTATTTGCTAGACTAAATATTTGAAAAAAATAACATGTTTTAACAACGAAAAGTACCTACGTAATGTAGTTCTCTATGTCAAGCATTCATTTTATTTAAGCCTTTATTTATAAAATTAATACCTATAACCAATTTTATGTTAATGAAAACAATCCAGACAATCAATATTGATACACACTTGTATGAATCACTTTTCAATGGCGCCAAGACCCGACGCGTTTTTGTCATGGTATAACGACACAACAATGTGACATCAAACAATGACAGAATAACGCAAAATTTTAAAGCATTTGTTATCACGTACATACGTCAATATAAATAGAACAATTGACGTATTAACGTAATGCAATTGTGTTCTGACAATGGTGTCAATACTTGACGAATTTACCAATGCCTTTCTGAAACATGTCCATTAATTACTAACTACTATTCTACACAAAAGTTGATTATTAGCCGGATTTTATTGATACTACCATTTTGTGGATATAAAAGTGTGGTCGCCTCTGTGAAAGGTTCGTTTTCCGCAATATAAGTGTCATGCACGTCAGAATACTCGATGTAACAATGACATGATACCGCTTCCCGGCTTTGCTCGGCTGTAGACTTAAACAATAGGATTTTCCGCGACGCTCTTTGTATCAAGTACGTTAAAGTGTGACATTCAGACACCTTTTCATTTTGAATTATGAATGGGTTCTTGTTTGTGAAGGTAATATGGGTTGGTTTTATCTGCGGGTACAATTAGTTGAACTAGGTGGGTGGCAGGCCACTTGTGACGGCTCGTAGGGGGACGGGTTGATGACACGGTAAAAACGATTGCTGTGAAAAAGCATTTGTGACGCTAATACCGCGGTCTGCTAGATGATGGTAAATGTTTTTGCAGACTTTGTATACATAACACAATGAACCATCGCGTTTAAAAATAAAATTGAAATAGAAACGACAATTTTTCATTTATATATGATCGATCTACTTCATTGTATTTCATTATTTTTAGTTATTAGGCACGTACCTGCTCTAGGTTGGCCCATCCTGCAATAATCTTAAATAAACAAGGGTGTATAAAAATATACAATCATTATATCGTAGATATTACGAGTAGTCTCACAATTCTATGTCTGCTTTTCTCGCATTATTGTATTGATTTGAAGTGTTTTAGTCGACTCGCTGTCAGCAGCTATACTAATACGTAGTCGTAAAAAGTCCCTCTTTAAGTCAAATAGATCTTCAGCCTTATTAGATATGGATTTCACATATTTAAGTCTACACTGTCTGCTGACCGTACCTTGAAGAGCTTTTTGTCCAACGGCTACTGTCCCAGCACTGTCGAGCGGGCGCGGTGCATTCGATATCCGTCCAGGACAAACATCAGAATGATAATTTTGGGTATCATGTCTGTGTCTAGATGTCACATTTTCTAAGTGTGTATTTAGAAGTATATAAATGTGTCGTTTATCAGCCATGTTCTTATTATAACACAAGCTTAGTATATTTTTCATTCAAGTGTCTATATGAGTTGTCTGTCGATTTTTGGAGATCGCGATGCCTGTAAGCTGCAATTCAACACTATTCCTCCAAGTCCAATAATTTCAACGACACGAATTTGCTTTTAAGTCACTGAAAAAACAAAATGACGACTCCCCGTTGTCCATCATTCATAAAAAAAAACCATTCAAATAATGAATACATCCAGATAGCAATCCCAGATCTCAATCCGCTGAAGAATTCTTATATAACCCGTTCAGCGGATGTAAATAAGCCGACTCTATTTCGTATGGAAGAAACAGTTTTCATTACAATGCCTTTATTAATTGAAAAGTATGTCACAACGCTGAGAGCACTTGAAAATGTTCACGTTAGCACAATGCGCGAGTAAATGGGACAGGCCGTTTGAATGTCGATCGGCAAGCAATGGAAAGCGTTCCAAGTAAGTAATTGTTACACAAAAGGAATCGGTTATCGAAATGCAGAAACGCAATGTTCAATATATGGATTTTTATAAACAAATGGGAGTGTCCTACACTCCTCTGCCTGCTTCTTCGGGGATTACAGAGTCGATGTTAGGATATTACGTTTTATAAAAATGTTGTGCCTACATTAAATTCAGTATTTAGGTAAGTTTAGCGTGTGGTGTAAGTTGTATGAGTTATTTTTTTTAACTTTTTAGCTATTTTATAGAACCTTACATTTTAAAGAACCTTTGAGAGTACCCTATTAGCATATACTAAGACTAAATATTGAGCAGAAAAGTATACTATATACAAGTTTCACTTTAAAAATTACATCTAATGAAATATTAATTTGTTAATTCAACTCTAAATATTTAAATGCGTATAGACCTCTATCTTAGGTGAAATCGCTCTTAGCTCTTGAGCTTTGTTTTCGGAGAATGTATCAAACTATTTCTTAAGAACCGGACAATAAAGAGAGGTTGGATTATAGAAAAAAGATTAATAAAAAGGAAATAATTCAAAAACAGCATTCGGCAAATTCCAAAATTAGGGTGAAATAAAAAAGAAACATTTTATGCAACATCATCACTGACCCTTAAAATTTAAGTTAACAATAATACAACATAATACAAATTACATTACGTGAACCTTACCGGACAGTAAATATTTTGTACCTCTATTAATCCACGCAAAGGAGCCCAGTACTGCTCTAGAACTTTACGGGTAGTATTGAGAGACCCGGCGAAATACTTAAGACGGGTAATATCGGTCGGAACCAGGTACTTTCGTTAGATTCCGGCTGGCACGCTAGTTCGGTTTATGGGCGAGTAATTTTATCTCACCGAGCAGACACGCTGATGACCATTTTCTGAAATGGATATGAACTTTATGGAATATCTGAGAGTCTTAGCACTTATTCTTATACTTCTTACTCTTATGAAAACATTGCTCTGCGCCAGACCTTTCCCAATTCCGAGGTGGAACTAGATTCTAAATTATTTGTATGGCAAGCAAGATCTGTGCATTTAATATCAACTGTGAACTTATGTAGTAATAAGCCAAGTGCCATTTCAGAATGTACTCGTAGTAAGCGCCACTACACTTTTATTATTACGATAACTTCAGTCAAAGCCAATTAATACTTGTCCCCTAGTATCAACCCACTAATCTTTGTTGTTACTCTGTTATTAGTTTTTCCGTGTTAGTATTAAAATTGGTCAACCCAATTTGATGATTACTGGTTTTGTGCTATAGAATACGTAACGTATTGAAAATGGACGCGATGTTTTTTAACAATACCTTTGCCTACTCCTTCGGCGATTACAGGCGTGATGTTAATTTTTTTTACGTTTTACGTTTTTAATACCATGTGTTTGTTAACTCGTTGCAGTAATAAAGATAGTTTGATTAGTATTCAGGTTATTATCATTGATATTTTGGTACAAAATTTCTATGATCTGTCATCGTCATTGTCATCAACCAGTAAGTAAAACAATATAAGTAGATACTTATATTTTTTTACTTACATTCCATAGACTTACATCCTTCTGTAATTTGGTAAGACATTAATCTCTTGCAGAAATGAAAAGAATTAAAACTGTTTTATTCCATGCAGGCCAAATGCGTGTGGGGTCCTACATGCTAGACCACATTTCGGAGAGCTCTGACAGAAGTAGGAGTCTAGAAGATGTTTTCGTCTGTATATCGTGTAAAATGTTACGTTGAATATTTGTATAACTTTATATAATTACAGTGCCCGAATTACAACTCTAGACTTTCAGAATGGAGACAAATACAAATTATTATGACTTCTTTGCCTACAGCATGTTTGATATCACTTTGTAAATTTATCGTTGGATGTTCGTCGGTTAACGATCATAGAATGTCAAGTCGAAATGTAGCCACTATTGATGTCATCATTCAACTCTGTAGCCTCGATTAAATCTAATCAATGTTCGGTCCACGCTCCATCTTCCCTGTGCCATTAGCATTAATCCATTTCCGATTCCAGCTCAGAATATTGACTTTTTTAATTTTGTCTTCATATATTATTCTAATTAAAACTATTTGATATTAGTTGCGATTTTATTTTTAAATGTCATTGTAGATTACTTATTTTTGTTCCAGATGTCTATTTTATGACATTACAGTTAAATTATATTTTCTCTTGTTCTTGCTATTTACATCTGCAACTGAGGTGGCACGTGCCTATATATTGTGGATATTTCTATAGTACATGATTGTAATAGTGTATACTATGTTCATGTAAATAAAAGAAATAAATAAATACATGGCTATAAATGTCTGCAATCATCCTTGTCTTTAAGATTCAATGAGTGTTTTAAGTCTATTATTTATTAAAACGATCAAAGAAAACAATGACAGGAAATTTATGCGCATTTCTTAATCTTATAATGAACTCTTGTTTATCATAATATCTTCTAAGAGGTGTGAAAGCTGTCAACTCGCACCGTGCCAGCGTGGTTGATTATGGTCTTAAGCCTTCGCAATATGAGAGTAGTCCTGTGCCCAACTAAGTAACAATAAAAGAAGGCTAGAGATCCAAGAAACAATATAAAAAATTTGTAATAACCTACATTTAAATGCCTAAAATTTAATGGCAGTAAGATGAAATACCTACGTGTACTTCAAAATCCTGCAAAAACCTTTCGTCTTAGAGGAAAGCTTAGTTCATATATAAGTAGAAGTCCCTATAATAAGTACTCAGCTTTACAACCACCTATTACGCGACGCTTCGTACCTGACACACTCAAGGTCGCGCTGAATAAACAACATCATAATTCAGTCTTAGGATCATCCCTACCTAAACAATATTTATAAAGTGAAATATAATATCTTTGTTAACTTAGAATAGAAAATAGGCAAACGACGCGTTAGCTGTTCGTTGCTGGGGCAGTATTAATACCCATTTTAATGACATAGCTGTGATTGTTTTGTTAGAAAAACTATATGTAGTTCTGACGGACATTGCGGTGATGACAAACGCTTCAAACTTTTTATTATTATTTTCCATGGTCTTATTTCTTATAGTCTTTTAATCCATAGAATATGAAAACGTGTCCTTTTGCGTAGAAGTGTTCTTCCGCAGAAACATATAATGTATTAAAATACGTTACGTAGGTACAATAAAGTAAACTACGGTACGTATGTACGTCTTAGAAAAAAAATTACAATTAACAGAATGCCTTATTAATATATCAACTAAAGTTTTCATTTTGTGCATACATAAATGTGATATTATAAATAGCGAAAGCCAAAAATTTTATGTATTCCGCAAGCTTTTTATTACACAACCAACAAACGAGGAATATTTCAGGAGTCGCGCAAGTTAATTAAAGTTTCAGCTATGAAAGTATATTGCCCGTTTTATTTCAACTACTTCTTCAGGCCGTTTGGCACAAGTGACAGAATATCAAGATTCTCTCATGCTTTTTATGAAGGGGATATCATTAAAATTGTTCTTAGTCAGTTTTGCTCTGTTCAAAACCTAAATTTTAATAGCAGTTATTACAACACTTTCCACTCCGGGCACTCTGCCTATCCCGTAAGGGACTTCGCTCGAAGATATGTGTCAGCGTCATTATCATCGGCCTGTTTCAGTCCACTGCTGGACGTAGGCCTCCCCCAATGAGCGCCATCGCGCCCTGTCCTCGGCTGGCCGCATCCAGATATGTATGTTTTTAATAGCAATTATTCCAAAATACAATAAAAACTGTAAGCAATTCCTGGATACTAGAATTCTTAGTCTAATGATAAATTATAGACATAATGCCCTACGTCTAAAGGAACTAAGACTTATTCCATGTTAAAGTTAATCTCTAACCGGTGTAGCTGTTAACGAACAATGGAACAAGCTGGCGAAATAGACTTCAAGCGTTTCTAATACATACATATATATAAATAGAGACGTACCTAACAGTGGATACTATAAAAAACTGCTGCCAACTATGAAAAACGTCAATAAATAATTTTAAAGACATTAACTGTCCCGTTATGTGCGCCGAGATACCAATAAACGACAGCTACGCAATATAAAAACCGCACAAATATTTTATGTACACTCGGATGCATCAATGCGAAAGTGCAAACGAAACGAGGAGACATGGCGCATTTGGCCGCGAGCGTACCCGCCTCGGGTTGACACTGCTCAAATATGTGTCAGCTTCTATGCGTCATATTAAGCCTTAATGTACTACACTACGTATGGTACCATAATAAAATTACTTGTACATACGCACACCCTCTTAATTTTGTTGCAGTTCCTCTTATATTAGATACTCAACCCCATATTAAGTATCATTCAAAATAAAAGATGGCAAAACATTGACCACGGGCATTACAAATGTTCATAAGCGACGGTGACAACTTACGATATGCTGTTTCCTGTTTGCCGCGCTATATATAAAAAGGCATATGATTAATTTTGATTTACACTATCCTACGACGACAGAACTGCCAAATGTTCCAACGATTGTTCCATGAGTTAATGCTTCTGACAGGTATCGTTTACTTTTAAAAGGAACACGCAATATTTAACCAGTATAATCCATACACCTTCAGACGTCTATGGGCAATATTTACCTGATAACTGCTGATTACTTCTCGAGTAAGTAAGTGCTAAGTGCTTAAAAAGCCTAAATAAAGCAATCGTGCTTAGAACTGTGTCCTAATTGGCATTCTGTCCTATTCAGTTCAAAAAATGGATGAGCCGAATGCTATGTCTTTATAAGAGGCAAATTTTTATGTCACTTTCTATTTTATCCTAACACATTCAATAATGATTAATTAATGTGTACAATGAAGTATGATTCTTTTATAATTTAGGCTTTTGTAATGTCTTAATATTCGCTCCTTCCTTCCCTGGAGTCCCGTTATGTCATCCCCCCACCCTCCCGAGGAAATTAAAAAGAATTTAGTATGTTACGACTTAGTAAGCATTTTTGAATATGGAACGCTTAAAATTTACTACGAACAGGATGTCAGTGTGAAAATATAAGGAAACGCGAAAATATAACCCAGTTTGGCAGCGAGCCACGCTGGCGTTGTGTCGAGCAGCACTCAGCCGGTACTGCTTGCATTGTAATAATCCTTATTATGCCACTGAACATACTGTTGTTCTCAATTTAATTAAAAGAATATGAGATTAAAGTGGACTTAAGCTTTTAACGTCGCATCGCAGCCCTTTCGCACATTAACATTGACATCAATGCGTATTACGTAACACATTTTTTCATAACACGTATTATTTGGTGGAAATAACTCCTTTCCAATCCGTTAAAAAGCAGTACTCAAATAACTATTGAATTTATGGCTCATTCAGATTCTTTTGCACTTTTCCTCTAATCTACATTTCAATACACAGGTGTAATGGTTATAATTCTTGCTAATTGCTTATTATTCCTTAAATTACCGAACTATACCTCGCTATTAACAGTCCCGATAATCTATTAACAGTTTCCAATAGGCATCTAAATAATTACCACGCTTACCCACTTCTTACCCTAACTATGCTAACCTTTAGTAACAATAAAGTATGATTTATACTCCCTGACGCCACCCTCGCACGTATCTATAAATATGCCTATTAACGATAACTGATTGCCGTAATATACCTCTAATTCCAAAGGTGCTAAGAACTATTTCAAAATACGTTAGTTAAGTGTTAAACCGAGGGTGCTCGGGCACGGCAATATATCGCTAATTTAGGAACTAATAAAGTCGAAAACAGCGTGCACAATTTGTTCCAACAGCCTATCGCACGGAAATGTCGCTATGTACATATAATATCATGCAAACACAAATCACTTGAGGGCGATTATACACAAAATACCTTAGGTAACGGTTTGATCGAAATTTTCATGCGATTATTAGCGATGGGCTGTTGCTATACTGGACGAAATCTGTTACTATGTATTTATCTTCGTGAATATACCGCATAAAATGGCACTGCTCTTTAGAGAATCAAGGTTTTAAGGTTTAGTTACCTTTTAAGATTATTTATTATGTATTATATCTCAGGTGAACCAAATGTAAAAAAGAATATGAGTGTGATCAGTTACTTTGTAAAAATATGTGTTCAGATAAGCATTTATGTTAATAAATATGATCTAATTTTGTTATGATTATCGCAATTTTAACTGTTTTAGCATACCATTTTGGATAACAATTTTACACTCGGAATGAGAAGGCACTAAATTAATGTTAATTATTCAAATATGAATATATTCAAAAAGCCGACCATTTTCCACAAAGCCCGAACCGGCAAGTATAAAGTATAATTATTGAGCAAAAAAATGATAATACACGGTCACATTTTATTATTATCACCAATTATTTATGGCGTTATCGTTTTTAATTAACAAATAATCTCCGGGTTTATTCGTGCAGATTATGCATATTGTATCTACGTTAATAACGACACACATTGATTAATAAGTAATAATTAATTATAATGCAATGGCTGCCTCGTTGCTCGAGTGGTTGCCAGTGTGACTACTTATCGAGAGACCCTGGGTTCGGTCACGGGGTTGGGCAAATCGTTATACTAAGTTGACCGCTATGTGTAATGAATTGCACCTTCCAGCTCAAGAACTAAGAGATGAAGAAGTATAACAAGGAGATTTTCATGAACTTCGCAGACTTTTAGGATGATGTGGAAACTTTCAACACTCGACTTGCCCAACCAACCGCGTATCCAATAATACGTGTTGGGTTCTCGGTGAAGTATACTTGAGACAATTTGCAGAGAAAAGTGTGTCATAACAAGTAGTAAGACAAAAGTGACTATTGCGACGATCAAAATTTAACCAATATAATATGCACATAGAAGATTAAAAATTGTACACCCGACAGTTGGCTACTGCTTTCTTCAATCATCGGATTAGAATTTTAAAATACGGTTCTTCGTATTTTCAAAACCAATACGAGATTTCAAGCGATACTGCACTAATGTGCGCAGGAACGTTAAAATAAAATGAAAATGTAAGTTACATAATCTTTCATTTCTTGATAGTTGTTTGGTCACAAGCAATGTTAAGTTTAATTTTTTTTTTATTTCAACTTCATTTCTATGATATTGTTCGTATGTTAGTATTATTTTAATATTGTTACTGTAGTTGTGTCTATGGTATTTCACATGATTAATCAGAATGCCCGGCATGACATCATGATTGCCATGCTGATCTAGGAGGTTAAAATATACTCGTATTACAAATGAAGATGTCGTCTTAACACCAAGACAATAATGAAATGGGTGCGTGTCGTCTACTGAATCTAAAATTGTACCGTGTGACTTATAACAACCGAATAGTATCAGTTTAATGATACTCAAACTCCATTTTGTTTACTATTGTTCTATTAGATACTGAAATATAAGTTGTTATAGCTTTAATTAAGGATTTTATTCCCTGAAAACGTATGTTGATTATAATATAATATACCTACTGAATTATCAAAGCGATAAATTACCGATTTTACGTAACGGGAATAGGTATCGTAATTAAAATTCCCTATGCGTATTTAATTTTGATTAACGGTTTTAGCGCAATAACGGCACATTAATCCCGAAGGAACATGTTCGCTGGCAGTAATAAGCACACACTATTTACCTTCGATACGGTAATAGAATTTCAAAGTGTTTGCTTTTAGCACCCGGAAAATATATTTTATTCAGTGTCGAATAATATTAAAAAGCTTATGAGTAAACTACACTTTACGTATAATAAAAGTACCTGTTCCTGGTTTTGACTATGGACACTTGCACCAGCTTTTTCCGTTGCTGAATAGTGGTTGAATTTATATTGTTCGCGTTTTCCTAGGTATGGTACATTCACAAAATATTGGTCCATATAATATAATTTTAACGCAGTTTTTAGACATAAGTTCCATTTTTAAACAGATCTTAGAATTAACCTGCCTCGTTGGTCGAGTGGTTGCATGGGCGACTGCAGATCGGGAAGTCCTGAGTTCAAATCTCGGGATCGGGTTTTATTGATTTTTTTTTAATTTAAAATTTCTAGTAGTCTCTCGGTGTCTGGATCAGTGCCCGATGTATGGCAATAGGCTCACCCCCTATTCCATGGGACGTAAACGTAACTGGTGAAACATAGGACTGTACTACTACTCTCCTCTGCCTACCCCTTCGGGGATTACATGCGTGATGTTACTTTTTTATCTTAGAATAAGCTGGGCTTATTATGGTGGCCAAGTATAGGTGAGCATACTTTACATAATAAATAAAGGCCTTGCGCAATAAATTGATAACTCGAAAGCGTACAAGTTTCCTTAGAATGTTTTTCCTCACAATTCAGAAAGTTATATTGCATGTTAAAACGCTTGTAACTTTAAAAATTATTTGGAATTGACGTGCGTGGAATTAAATTCCAGACTCCTAAATTGGGAGTACGTATGTATTATGGTTACTAAGGTATATTACTTTTCAGCTGTATTCAATCTCAAATCAATCTAAAGTTGCGACGCAGGCAGTTATTTCTATGTCTTAGCTTTGGCTTATTCGAAATGCGCTTCCTCGAAGTCTCAGTACAAAAAAAAAACATTGTACATAACACATTGTTTATGACTTACGCTTTCGTCGATACAACACGATCCTTATATTAGTATTTTCACCTTAAAAATATTATCTCTCAGGCTCTGAAACGGTTACCTAAGGGTTTAAACAGAGGGACACAAGTCATGTCGGCATGTAAATTACAGCAATTAATAGTTGACGCGGAGATAGGATTAGAGTCAAACGTATCAATTGTGTGGCTGAGGGGAGTTCAGATTATGGACGAACTTATGTACAATGTTTGTTCGTTGCACATAATCTATCGTATGATTATGTGTGTATCGGATTAATCAGTACCAGCGAGGTCGCTGCAAATGGTGGGAGCTCACGATGAAGCAACACATATGAGGCCGAAACTAGGCCACTACGAAAAACAGACCTGAGTTAAGCCGGTATATACATAATCATGTGTATGAACGAGACATTTAATAGTGAAATCTATATTATGTACGTATAAATATACCTTTATGTAAGATACATACTTGCGTATAGGTACTATATTTTTCTATTCAATGATACGTCAGTGGTTTACAATTCAGCCTCTCACTCCATGTGTGCGCGGTGCAAATCCACGACGCGCACCACTAAAAAAAGGAACGTTTTGAAAATAAATATCACTTGCTATAACCGTGAAAAAAAAACATGAAAGTTGCATGCTTAACAGTTAAAAAATTCTCTAAGGCGTATAAAATCTGTTGATTCGCTTGGCCAGCGTGACAGGCTATGGCCTTAGCTTTCTCATCCTGAGAGGAGACCTGCATTCTAACAGTGGAATGATTAAGGGTATTTACGATGTACTGATGGAAATTCAATGAGAACTAAAATTTACCAGTTGAATTTAACTTGTAAACTTTCCAGCAGTCCAGTAGAATTTCGTTCATACGCAGTGTACTGAAGTTACTTTCATTTCACAATTACCTCATGCAGAACCCATTTAAGGCTCATTATTTCTCCTAGCTTTACGCGCTGGGTTTTTGAGCTTGATATTATCTTTTGCAAATGTACGAGGTTTATTTCAGTCCCTGTTTTAATTTTTCTACTTATGAATTCGTTAAACCGGTATCCCGCTACATTTTTAATCGTATGTTTTAATTTCATTGGTTCTGTTTATCCTAACAAAACGTACGACGTAATGAAATGACTTATATGGGCTTTTCTTGTGGATGATAAGGGATTTGCTCTTACACCTACTTAATCATCATCATCATCATCAGCCTACTCTCGTCCACTGCTGGACATAGGCCTCACCAATGGCACGCCACTGAGCTC
>DWME01004772.1:0-15850 GCA_018244795.1 Parelbella ahira ahira | reverse complement strand
GGCAGTGGTTGGATGCGAAGAGCTGAAGATCGAGCTCAGTGGCGTGCCATTGGAGAGGCCTATGTCCAGTAATGGACGGGAGTAGGCTGACAATGATGATGATAATGCTGATGAATTAAAAAAAAAGATAGCAATAACACAAACGCCATTTAACGAATCGATTGAAAAATGTATTTTTGCTTTCAATCTATGAAAAAGTTTCCGCACCGCAGTTCAAACGGCGATATATCCCGGCGAGCAATCGAATGCGAGTACGATTCCGCATCTAATCTTAGATCGTATCTATCGCGGGAAATTGAAACTAGATATAAAAATTTGTGCAATTTCTTACGCCCCAGCGTCGCGTCCACCTGGCAGCTATCTCGCGAGCCAATCTCTAACTTGAAAATTTTTCCGTTCCACTTGGCGATTTTATTCGCTACTCAAACGTTTTGCAAAATGTTGTCTGTTAAAAAATATAAATGATTATGCTTCATGTGTAAGTACTGGCCTATTAGTTCAAGGTTTCGTGAGTCTGAATACTTGTACAAGACAAATATTATGGATTCGATACCCATTCAGAACAAATAATTGTGTGTTTAACACAAGTATTGATGAGTGTTGATACAATAGTATTTATTCTGTGTTTGGTGTAAAAGTAGTAGCCCGAATTTAACAATGTTTATACATACCTATTTTGTTACCGAATTGTTCATAATAGCACACACTCTGGTAGGTTTGGGATCAAACGGTAGTTTTTGATCTGTACCAAGAAATTAGTAATTTGGATTTGTTTTAAGTGGGGTAATACACTTAGACACATGATTTGGGTAAATCGTATAAATTTACACATATTTGCCGATATTCCGTTATATTTACGAGTATATAGTATAAATAAGACCAACATTTAAAATGCATAAAAAATATATGATTGTGTATAGTATTCAGGTAATTTACAAAAACTTCAGAGTGCTAGAAATGTTATTAACACATAAGACAGTTTAACCCTAGAACTATTGGATTTTTTGGATTTGACTGCCTTCTTGGTCGAGTGCTTGCAAGCGCAACTGCCGATCGGGAGGTCCTCGGTTCAAATCCCGGGTCGGGTACTATTGGATTTTTCTAATTTAGAATTTCTAGTAGTGATTTGGAATTTTGATGTGTATCCGATACCCGATGTATGTCAATAAGCTCACCACCTATATCATGGGACGTAATTGCAACTGGTGAAACGTGGGGGTGTACTACACCTCTCTGCCTGCCCCTTCGGGGATTATAGGAGTAATTGGATTTATCCAACAATCCAATAGATATTCTAGAAAAAACGTTAAGTTTAAAAATTATTAAATTTCACTCAAGCAAAATTAATTTATTGTTATATTTTAATAAGCATTATAACATTATTTGGTATTTTTATCAAGTACAAGATTTTTAAAATTAAGTTGTAAATAGATTTAATGTTATAAAACATTATATCCGTTCATTGCAATTAATCTGATTTAGGCGTCGCAGATATCGTGTTCGATTTGGCGGCGCTATTGGGACGCAACGGAACACACCCGACCGTTGCAGTTTGAACTCGACACGATTTTCCTCCGATGTAATATTTATTTATCGAACTGTAAAGTATTCCGTTCCTGGAGCAGTTCGCGGTAGGCTTGCCGATTTTTCATTTTCCAAATAGGAAACAGCTTATACGGTTTCGCAGAGCACACACAGATTTGCCGATAGCAACGTGTTGAAATAAATGATGTATGGAAATTGTGTTTGCATAATGTGTGCGTCTGCCAGTACTACGTTTACTGTCGAATTGTTTTAGCTGTGGTTTATTTTGCAAATCGCTTACGGCGTATTTTAGTATGTGGATCCACGTCTACAGGTTTCTTTTGTTATATTTATTTACTACAACTATTTTTTTTTTTTATTTATTTAATTGTGTACACTCAATACTTAAAACTAATCAGTAATTAATATAAACTTTGTACAAGGATCTGCTTATTCCTATAAGAAATCTCTTCCAGCAGACCCAGGAATGGAAAGAAAATTCGTATATTGGGACAAATTTAGCATGCACTATCTTGGAGCATACTTATATAGTCCATAAAATTCGGTAAACCGCTCTTCGAAAATTTTTAAGGGATTCCTATTAGTTCTACCTTAGCATGTCTATCCCTAAACTGTACAATTCTATGTTAAGTCTTATATGCCAAATTAATTGTTACTGAAATACCATAGAGAATACATTGTTTTCTAGCATATCAAAAACGTTTAACTTTCATGTCACACCATCATCTGAAGTATCAAATGCAGTTTGTTTGATCTTATTATGATAATATATTTACTTGTACTAGATGAAAGGCGAACTACGAATAGCGTTCCAGATAAAATAACTACATAAGCCTTAGGGAAGGTCGAACAATTTCATTACTTTTCTCCGAACCCGCATCCCCGAGGGTAAGGATTGCGAGAGTTTAAAAGATTGAAAGCCAACAATTTCAAGAAACTCTACTTGTAATTAATTTAATATAGTGGACCTGTTATTAATGAACTTTCGAGGTTGTACGGTCAATGGTTCCCGATTGGTGAAATAAGAATTCAGTATCAAGGAGCATAATCAAAATTGGTATGAAATGAACTTTGATTATTTAATATAGAAGTTACACTTTCTTCTATGACGTGCCTCGGTCCAACGACACTAAAGGGCACTGATGTGGCCAACGATGAGAACAATTTTAAGCCTCTAAAACTGTAAAGATCATAATTCTCACATTCATAAGAGTGACATGGGTCGCTGGTCCAGTGGTTAGCGAATTTAAATACCGACCTGGAAGTCGTGAGTTCAATACATACTCGGCACAAATATTTATTTGAGGCACTCCAGCTTGGCCTGGGTGTAAAAATAATATGTCCATCTCTCAAGGACATAAGGTCTGCTCAAGCCTACTTCGGACTCAAATAGATGTGTACGAAAATGTTCCAATCTATATTTCATATATTTAATACCGGAAGAAGCTAAGCCTGTCGTTTATGCTACAATGAGTTGTTACTCAAATTGTTAATATTGCGCATGGTGGGTTCCGCTTAGTTAAATGAGCCCCGGCCTCTTCAGTTAAAACGCTGTTGTGAGTTACTTAACGTGCACTTAACTCTTACACACGCTCCTCAGATATGTTATGTTAATTACAAGTTAAGGTAAGGTGCTTAGGGGTTTTTATTTTTCACGGTTGAAGTATGTTAAAGGTAGGCCATGCTTTCCTTCCTCTACAACGTTCTGAAATTAGCTAAAAATAAAATCATTGGAAATTAGACTTGGAACATCTCCACATCCGTGCTTCTAATCGTAAACAAGACAGCCAACTGATAAACCTTTTTACGTACACACAAAAAATATATAATTTTATAGGCATTCCTTTCACGACCAAACACGGAACCAACACTTACACGCTTTACAGAAATAGTAGCCAATTGGGAATCGAACCCAAACCCTTAACTCTGTAGTAGCCACTAACCACATTAATTAACCACAGGACCAACCGGGCCAATCAATATAGATCCACAATTATTTTACACGTCGTCGTACTTTAGTTATTAATCTCACGGTAAATAGAAATACCAAGCGAATGTAAGACCCACCCCTAATAAAGTCGATCAAAATATCAACACTCGATCTAATTAATTTCTGAGGCGCTATAATTAATTCTCGCTCAAACTGCGAGTCGCATACCTCGATACTAGTTCAATAATCTGTCCACGCCCACACCCACAACTTGACGCGTAATTAATACATCTGGGTGTTACCCGGCGTCAGCGGTCGCGAAGGTGACTTTCAAAGTGATTTGGATTTTGATGGAATCCAATTCTCAATATAAATTTATTAGGTACCATTTTTGGCTTTACCCCATCTGATCTGTAGGAATAAAGATATTTGGAAGTCCTCGCTCTCTCCCACCCCCTAACATAACTGCCGCGATAAATATTAATTGTTAAATGCCTAAAATTTTAAAACCAACGGCATAGGAACACAACTTTGAGCACTTTCAATTAATATTCATCCCAAATCCCAATTTATACTAACTAGCATCTAATACATGCGGAAATGGGTATAATAGGACTGTGTAATGAAATACAATAGACGAGGCGCGCTACTGTACATTATGTCCAATTACATTGAGTTAATTCACTTTGTCATAGAATATGCTGTGTATATAGTATAAGGTTTAAACGGTTACGTGTTTTTACACGACGCCAATTCATCATTAATCTTTTTATCGTTCCATTCTGCGACACACGTCATCTCGCGGAATGAGGTTAACCTAATATAGATCTTTAGGAAAATAACCAGTAACAAATCATAATAAAGACGTAAATAATTATTCTGTAAGGAATATTTCAGTAAAATTGATTTTTTATTTTTTTACTATTTATATTATCTATGCAGCTTTTATAACCCATTCAGGTTCTTAACGGATGATTTAATCTGATCAATGAAAAAAAAATTAAAAAATATGACATTAGCGTTTTGTATATTATAACGTCTAATGCTTTACTAGATTTAATGGGCAAGCCATTTGCAATATTTAAAGAATTTCATGTACATAATATTTTTATTATTGCACTGACTGTTTATTGCTAAATAAGTACATATTTCTTATACGTCTTAAATGTAGCTAATACATGCGGCATCATTCTCGGGAAAAATAATCAATAATCAATAATAAATTAAAGTTGAGAGTAATATAAAACTAAGCGAAATTATATTTATTTGAATAAAAGATTTTTTTTTCACTTATTTGATAGTATATACTGACATAACATGTTATATGTATATATATATGTATATGGGTGGTTCTGCAATAATTCGTAGTCTAGGATATCAATCGGTATGCGATACATGGAATCCAGTAATTGACCATTGTTTGTCAAACCGAAACGACCGGTTTAATTCCGGGCATCTCATCAATTCCTACTGAGGTGTTCGATCGTATGGACTTTCAGTTTGATCTACTGATGTCAAGCGGTTTACCCACTATCAACCCCTTATGACTGTTTTCTATCTGTAGGTATGCACCGGCGCGCGGCGTTTGATATAAAGTACGACACATTTCATCTTAAATTTATACACAATATAATGACGTTTATGTATATATTACTAATTTTTTATATGTTTTTGACAGCCTCGTTGGTCGAGTCTGAGTTCAAATTCTGGTTCGGGTACTATTGGATTTTTCTAATTCAGAATTTCTTGTAGTGACTCGAAGTCTGGATCTGCTCCCGGTGTATGCCAATAGGCTCAAACCCTATTTTATGGGACGTAAACGTAACTGGTGAAACGTGGGATTACAGGCGTGATGTTACGTTTTGTTATATGTTTCTGTGTAATAGAGGTGTGTGATAGAGAGACAGAGTTAGAGAGTGTGTTTAAGATTTCCGGATTTTATCTTTAATCAATGCTCAAAATAGGCATATAATATTAATCTAAAACGATTAATTATTATCCCATATTACAAGGACACACATTTTAAGGAAATTTTACAGGAATGTGTTTATTTTGCCATAGAATCTACCACTTCGGGCATTCCATCTCAGGTATGCACATAAGTAGCTCCATATACATTCAAACAGCACTCCATCTCATTTAACGTTCTCGGTTATCAATGTTATTATTGATAAACAAGTCATAGACATACTGTCCTCAGTATGAAGTCACAAGGAAAATTAATATCAAGCTAAACTAACAAACCGAATGTAAAATTGCCACTAAAATGCAAATGAAAATCCGAAACACTAGAACGGAAGCGCAAAATTAATTATGCAAATTTGTATTTGCTTTCGAGGTGCAGTTACACATTCACGTACTTAAAAGGGGAGTATTTCTTGACGCACGTCATGATGTCTAACTTCAAGAATGCTTCTCAAGAAAATGTATACTACATTATCACCTGCTAGACTCACAAACTTGACCTTCAATTTGGAAGGATTTAGTATCTCAGATCGCTCAGTTTTTGCAGTTTTGAAATGGATTGTCATTGGGATCAGATCAAACAAAATCGTCGAATCCCTCACCTTTGTTGAGATGGTAAAAAAACAGAAGTATTTAATCTTCTGTATGCTTAAAATTCTATACAAATATCAATGGATTGTAACCAGCCAACTTTTCATAGGCCAGCTATTAACAGCCATACCTGCTATCCTACTGTTACTAATAGCGAACCTCCGAAAGGTGATATAAAAGAAGCGAAGGAGGCAGATATTTGGCATTCCGTACCCTCTGTCTAGCCTATAAGGTGGTGACAATATAATAATATTAGTTAATGTTAGCAATTAAAGCCACTTAACAGTGATTTTACTAAGAACAAATAAATACTGAATCAATCGAGATCAACTACCCTATTCCTTCACTTTCCTGGGTAGGTTGTAAACGTTATGGGCGGTAGCGGTCACTAGCAACTATCTGTTCATTTTGTACCGTTGTATAAAACTGTAAAGTTCAACAACACAAACGCGTCAGCTAGGCTAGGCTAGCGTAACGTAAACATATAACTAGAAATACCTCGCGATAATATGGAGAGCTGAATGGACCCGCGGCCGACTGGATGCGCATTTAGTAATTGGCTGGCGTTTAGTTAAGTGCTGTATTCCAGTTCGGAGCCGTTGCGAATGGCTGCGAGCTGAGAACGGAATTTCACATGGATGCACTCGCACTGTGCGCGGCGGAGCGGTGTTCGCGATATATTATACACTGTTGTCATTATGTTAAGTGCTTATTGCATATTGCTGTCGTGATTTCGACATTGTAGGCACGGCAGAGTACACACTGGATTGACCTGGATCACTGACCATTAGTAGTTGAAAACGTTATGCTTTCAAAGAGATGTTTTGATATGTTTTATTAATAGATACATTTTATCTGCACACTTAAATAGTTGGTGAGCCTATTGCCATACACCGAGCACAATTCCAGACTCCGAGACACTACTAGAAATTCCAAATTAGAAAAATCCAATAGTACTCGACCCGAGATTTGAACCCAGAAGCTCCCGAGCGGCAGCCGCACTTGCAACCGCTCGACCAACGAGGCAGTCTATGACATATGTATGTATGTACATGTAAAGTATATTCATAATATGAGTAAGTAAGTGCATTTCTTAACTGAATACGTTCTTTAATTCCAGCAGCTTAAGGCCTAATGCGGTATTACAAAAATTGCAGCGTAAAGAATTATTTACTACAGTTATAATAATAATTTTTGTTATTATTATCATCATGAGGTTGCAGTCCTCGCGAGCCGTAGACCGCTGTTTTTTAAAACTGAGCCGCGACACTGGAAAAGCTCGAAAATTGTATAGAAAGCCGCTTTGCTGTTGCTGCCAGCATTTGTGGGTTTAATTATAAAAAAAAATCAGGGCAGATCGTACGCTGTTCTCTCTCAGCGGAAACATCGTTTAGATAGTAAAAATATAATACGTACTGTGTTAATTAATAATAATGGCTAGAAATATTTCTGATGAATCTATTTCGTATAGTATATTGCATCAATATATGTATTAGTCATTTATATTTAGTCTTGCATTGCGTCTGTGCGTAGTAGTAAATAAAAAGAGACCAATGTTAGTCACGCTTTTCATTTGCTTACTGTACACAAATTTATCTCTGCTATAAATCACCGTACCTGGATATTAAACGGCGCAAACATAATTATACTGTTGTACAATTAACTTTTTTATTTTTTTAAGTTACATGAACAGGTCACTGAAACACTATATTTTTTTATAAAGTAAATAAAGGTATATAAAGTGATAATATGTAAACAAACTCGAGATTTACAATTATTTAATACCATCTTTCTAAGATACTCGCTAAACCTTTATTTGTGTGCGTATATTATTTTTTATATCAAAAACCTCATTTCTTGTCACAAACGAAAATTTTAAACCTTTTTACTTATGTCCTTCATTAACATACCAATTTATTTACGAACTTAATCACGTTAAGGGACCCGTTCCGTTTCATATTATCTCATTTAACCGCTGACAGAAATGGTTTCATAACACAAACCGGAAACGCGAAACGTAAATATGATCCACATACGAGTAAACACTTCGCGACCCGTGGAATGCTAACGTGGCGGAAAATTTCAAAACAACTCACAACTCCATCAAACGAAAACTGAAAGCTTCCCTGAAAGAGCGTAAGAAGGTGAATAAGGCTCGCGAGGCGAGAAATGTCGTCGTAAGTTAGTGACGCGTCACATAATTATGTAGGCACTTTCAGGTCTCCGTTATAAGAAGGTAACAGCCTTTTGTAGTTAAGTTTTGCTTAATACCTAATAACTTGACTGCCTCGTTGTTCGAGTGGTTGCAAGCGCGACTGCTGATTAAGAGTTACTGCGTTCAATCCACTAGTCAGGAAAATATTATTGGGTTTCCTAATCGTAGCAAGTCCGAATTTGTGTCCAATATATTGTATTTTAATAGGCTCACACTCTATTCTATGTTAGGACGTCTGTATAACGTAAATAGTAAAACGTAGGAATGTACTACCCACACCTTTGGAAAAATGTAAACGGGATGTTACGTGTTTCTCTTAATACTTAACAACTGGTGAGCTTTAATGGTAAAGAAGACCAGTAACAGTAAATTATCATAATAAATTAAATTTGGATATCGAATTTCAACTTTATATTCTAATTAGTAGGATAGGCATTTACGTAAGAAGCTAACGAACTTACTCTTCAAAACATATTTATAATAAGTATTATTTGTACATAAATAATAGTTAACGTACCATCACTCCTGTGATCCCGGAAGGGGTAGACAGAGAAGTGTAGTGCAGTGCCACGTTTCATCAGTTACGTTTTAAGTCGCATTAAATAGACAGTGAGTTTGTTGCCATACATAGGGCACAGATCCAGACTCCGAGCCATATACTAGACAATCTAAATGAGAAAAACCAGTTTAGAAAATCCAATAGTACTCGACCCAAGATTTAAACCCGACCTGGATTCAACTTTCGACAACAGTCCCGTTTTGCAGCCATTCGACCAATGAGGAAGTCACAATTACACAATGCATATATGTACGTGTATTGCGTTAACAACAGCGAACGCGACAAATAAATATGTATTGTACCCCATTAAACGGAACCAACGCCCTACATGTTATGACCAAAGTTTCCCTTGAAATTTCAAGATGTAATTTTCCTTTCGAGTTTTCGTCAAATTCATCTAGGGTACACTCCAATACTCAAGGTGAAGTGCCGATGTTTAAGGTCTCAAACAATGACGTAACGCTCAACTTCTTGAGAATGCTTCTTGAAGTGGGGTACCTGAATAACCCTAATGGCTTACAAGTGCTGCCATCTGTCAAGTTGTGAGAATTGTTCCGTTAGTCCCATGTTTTTCGTCATAAATCCTATAAAATTTAGCACAGCTAACATGTTTGGTTTTTGATCGTAAAGCTTAAAATTTTAATAGATAATTTGTTTGTCCCATCGATTAACTATTAATCTTTAATTTAGTTTTAGCTTCGAGTAATTACACAGTTACTTGAATGGAAAATTAAAATGTAATACACGGCGTAACAAGATATCAGTAAAAACTTAAGTTGATTTCTATTTAACTTCACAATTTTCGCTAAATTTTTTTGGAATTTTCATAATTTTTCTGAACAAATTTTGTTGTTCACAAGTGCTGTCATCTACAGTTGAATGAAAAATTCGATTTTGTATAATAAACCGATACGAACATTAGATATAATTTTATTATACCGCCTTTATTGTTTCGAAGTCTTTGATCAAAAATAATGTAAGGCTTTGTTCCTGTTCGGGCGCTTCTTGCTTCTAAAAGTACCGGTACAGGTAACGGTAAAGTACATATTCGGACATACTAAAAATCCTTGAGGTTCCAGTCTTCTATTATGACACCTAAGGGAAAAAAGGGTGACCCAATTCGCAGTCGACGCAACTTGGTTTCGATAATTTGAAAAGAATATTTATATTATTAATACACATGTATATCATACATGAATGAAAATAATAGAAATGGAATCTTATGAGAGGGTACGGAGGTGCTCTATGTATCCAGGTAATGTGAATCAATAAACACTATTCTATATTTACCCGTATCACGACTTGCTCAACAGAAGACTTGCTGTCGTCGTCTTCATTGATTTGATAAAACTTCCTGTTTACGGTTCAGTTACATCAGTAACGCTATTTCACCTATACAGGCTATGAGCAGCAGTACCTACAAACATGCGTGTTTCTATGTACGGTACCAATCTGGTTTTATTTGAAAAATAATAATGCATCTGAGCAAACAATCCTCAATGCATATGCAGACCCTATTATCGTAGTTTAGCGTGATATACAGCAGGCCCGTATTTCCTTGAAGAAATAGGCGGAAGGGTAAGTGCACTCCCACGATTTACTAGTTATGTTGTACGTCGCTTCATAGAATGCTTAGACTCCGTGAATAGAAGTATAAACACCGTGCTACTAGCGGGAGTTTAAAATTAGAAAAACCCAATAATGCTTTGTCGGACCCAGGAGTTAAAACCAGAACCTCTTGATCAGCAGTCATGATTCTAGCTACTCGACCAAAGAAGTAACGTACGTCAGTAACTAAATCAAATAGCCGGTCGAATAATAATTTGCGACGTCAGCTGAAAAAAGTTTAATGACTCATACTAAAAATAATGACACTGATCGACTACTTCACGTACTTATCGGATTTATACCACATAATTGCTTGACTTTACCCGAATACATGGATTAAGATAAATTGTTTCCAACTGTAAAATGTCATGTCTGTGCTGGGTAAGAGGCAATAAAAATAAACCATTGAAAGTCTTATGCACAGGGCAGGGACAAAACCTGCAATCGTTGTTCGACACGTGAATCCTTGTATACGAAATGACACACGAAGACCAGGAGACACTGCACCAAGCATTTTCAAACCAATTCAGAGGGAGGTAAGGTTGAAAACAGCTTGTTAAAATATGTTACTGTAACAGTTTAAGTAACGTAGGTACTCAGTGTAGCATTTTATAATGTATTTTCAGCGACATAGGATTCAATTTACTCTGCAATTCTTTCATTCAATAGTCAGTACCTATACGAAACCGACTGAAGAGTTGTTTTCGGAAGCTACTACGTGAGTTACACGATATTGAACCTAATTCACCTTACGTAAGGTTTCCATTGTGCATACGATTTTGGAGCATGGCAAGTATTGAATCTTTCCAATGGATTTTTACACTTTCCTTTCAGAAAGTAACGTTATTTTGATTTTGAACCTTCACATTATTAAATAGAGATGCTTTTTTATGTGATGAGAATAGCAAATGAACAAGGGGTAGTCAAAAATAGTTACTATCTCTTTTGATTCGTGCACACTCGTTCAGTTGCAATTTCGAACGAATCTACGTATATCAATAAAACGATAGAGGTTTGCCGTAGTACTCGCGTCACGCAAAACTTCGAAAACTTCGAGCTCGATTCTTATTTTATTTGGATATTATATTTGAAGCAAAGTTATTATAGTTATAAGTAATTACAATTTTTAGCAATTTGTTATAAAATATAATTTTCAATTCAATATATGTTATGTTTTAGCGAGACGGACGAAGTCGCGGGTATTCGGTAGTATTAAATAAAACAGAGCTATTTGATATCGATTATAATTTTAAGGAAAAAGGTTGCGTGGTTAACATGACTGTGTGTAGCTTAATAAACATCATCTGCGTAAACACCTAATTACAACTTGTCCCAAAAAATATATAAAGTCATTTAAAACATGTTGTGAAATCTTGAAAACAGGATAAATACCACACCAAATTCCTTATTCGACTCACCAAAGCGTTAACGTATCCTTTCGTGCATGTTACGTTCTTGGATAGAAACCGGATTGGAATATTAATCTCATTACAAGTACAAGTTGGGGAAAAATGAGTTGCTCCATTTAGACCCGAAGAGTAGGCGACACAATGCGTTTGTAGTCCTGACGTTGCTGTAAAAGATGAAATTTTAGTAAACCTATGTAAAGTTAAACTCTTTATATAAAGTTTTGTCGGTAAATGACGCTTGTTGGTCGCCTTTAGAACCCAGCACCTCCTGAGTGAGAGGCTGAATTCTTAACTTTTTAGGCTATCACTGCTTCGCAGTAAAATGTAGATATTATGTAAAATGCACAGTCTGTAGTTCTATTACCGGATAATAATAATAATATTTATGTTAACAATTAGTAACACGTAACTGACTAACACCAATAGTAACTACTAATCTTATAAAACTTATCGGGGTGTTAAAATAAATTTCAAAATGTGAACTAAAATGTTTGAATTACATCCATTAGCTTTGTCTATAATGTTGTCTAAAGTGTGTGAAGTATGTCGAATTAAGCATTTTTAATATGAAAAGGGACCTATGAACAGTGGAACAATAAAAAGGAAGCTAATGGTAACGGGACTTTACTAACTAAAGATTCCTTCTTGGATTATTTGGAGCCCTGTATTAGACTCCAGTATGATACTCGTAGAGCATCTCATTGTAATACTAATATAACATAAAATAAATATTAAACTAAAATCATATGGTTCTTACTCGAAGAGCTATAAATACTTCGCTCACTCTCTAATTAATGTCAACAACATTTGAGAGTATATTTTCGTGTAGTACGTTACGTTCTTCAGAGTAAACATATACAGGCTTGTTAGGGGCAAAGTAAGCAAACGAGGGGAAAAAGAATCTGTTGCCCCATTTAGACCCATGTAAGAGTAAGGAGGGACGAAGGCTGCCAAGTGTAAATTTGAATAAGAAAGTGTAACATTCTAACACAAAATATATAAGTAAAAGTCACGATAGGAGTACTCGTATGTGTCCAAACATGACCCATGATAGTTAAGTATTACTATTTCATTGGATCCTATATTATTCAGTTTTCATCATTTCAAGTATAAACTGCGTGACTTCTAGAAAATATGATACCATCTGCCTCAATTTTCCATTATAATGAGTAGTATTGTTGTAAAAAAGAAAAGTACACAAGATTAATACATATTTATCTTATCTATTCTAAACTCAAAAAAGTTATAAAGCTCTAACAATTATTATTAAAAACATTTATTTAGTACGTCGGTACATAGAAAGTATTTCCATTCAACTCTTTATCTCCCAAGTTACAACTTCATGTTCAAAAGCCCGAAGCATTCAATACTAGCCTTTGTTATATGACAATAGAGGAGAAAATGGTGTAAACTTTTAACGAGCGCCGTCACAAATTGCTCTGTGAACATCAGATCCGTCGAAGGCTTTGCTTTGTAAACAACCTTTGCCATTTCTATAACAAGTTGTTGTGTTGACAAAATGCAATTTTACCTGTAAATATTTAAAATATATAATATTTGTGTCAAGGTGTTAACATCTACAATAGTATTATGAGTACAATAACATATTACATAGAGATGCATTATATATTCAAATAGAGATGTGTCAGTAGCGCAGTGGCGCACTTTTGTCTTCCAGCTATAATAATACACTTAGACTTTCATATATTGAATCCCTTTAACTTAACATTTAAAAATAGTAACCATTTAGTATCCGCCGCAACTTTACAGCGATCAGCAGGAGCTCATGATGAAGGACCTCACACAGGTGCGAAACTCGTCGAGCCAACCCGAAAAACAACGGGAATTAAGCCTGTAAATATTTAAGTATATAATCATGTATATAAACACTCACGAGACATTTAATAAAAATAAATAGTACTGCCACAGCGTGTAAAGTGGTCTCCGGCAGCGCGTAAAGCATGGTGCAAACGATCGGACAGTGATAGTTCAATGTGTCTAGCAAAATGAATTGATACTGTATCAAAATGGAAAATGTTATTATTTCGCTGTCAAATAACTGTGACCTCCTTCGCTCCAACCCCTTCGGCCACCTCGCCGCGTAGTGTAATGCAAACAATAAAATTAATCAAATGCATCGATGTCGCTAGGAACACGCGCATACATTAATATTAACAGAACATTATCTGCATAACTCCATGTGTACTTTACCATGCTTACATAGCTCGTAAGCTTTCAAATAAATAATTTAATAATTCTACACTTACATACATGTAATATCTTATATTCCTTTCCTCAAAAGATAAGTACCTAATTATTGATTGATTGATTTATGTTCATAGTGCTTACAAAGAAAACCATATTGTATTTTGCTATTTGCATTTTTTTTAGAGTTATTTCTATTGAACTATCACCTAAAATGAAACAATATTACAATTAAGAACTAAAACCTCTTGAGTAATTATTTTTTAGAGAGCTTAATGTGTCGTGTCTCTGTCAGAAATACTTAAATAACTAACTGGTTTCAAAAGTACCGCATATCTACATATGCAAGTACAGAATTCATCAACTAGAATCAGCGCTTAAGAAGAAATGATCAAAAATTATTATTAATCAAGCATATGTGAATAAAAAGTAACATTTGCATAAAACCAAATACAAGACAGGAAAAACGGTTAAATTAACCGTAAACTCGGCTTAACTCCAACCACTAACTTCATACTGATTTGTGTTACCAGCAGCAAAACTAGGACATGTAGTAAATAAACAAGTTTTAAAATATTCAAAAAGTATTCTTAAGCTGCAAATGTTCTTGCCTAAAGAGCTTTATCTCGCGTGCTTGTACTAATATGATATGTATTATTATTATATTATCACGCAGGTACCTTACGGGATAGATAGACAGGACCGTGTGCCAAATATCTCTATCCTTATACACCCGATTTGCTTCTTTTACGTTCTGAGATTAATAACATCGATGTATAATCCCCATTAGATGAAGAATGTTTACTCTTTAGGTTTTATGGTGAACTAAATTTCAATATTTAAAATCAATGACCTGAATCCAAAAACTCTCAAAGCTCCACTTGCATGTTTCAGGTGAATTCACACCCTAGACAATATAACCTTTTGTTGGATCTCGCTCAATGTTCGTCGGCGGTGGGACGCGGCTCAGGTGAGTGTAGTAAAAAATAACAATATAGTGCTGAAACCGCGCGGACCACCCACTTTGTTGGTCGGGAACCAATAAAACGAGGTCACGGAGCCGAGAACTTTACGAATCCAATAATAAATTCTTATTTCACACTTACAACATGACGCGAGTAACGGACTTGTAGCGTCTTGAAATCCACGATAACTAAATATTTATTGCACATCAGATTTGTGTGACTTTAGATTATCATTCGTTGTATTATGATTATAAAATTCTACGGCGATCGTTTCAAACTACTCTAAAGTACTGTCATATATAGTAACGTAATGGACATAATTGAAGCGCCTCTCTTAGGACAGGCCGCAAACTCAACTTTAAAGCCAGCAAGAAACTAATAACACATATGATCTGTAAATGGTAATTTTTAATAGAAGACTGAGAATTTACTCCATTTACCAACATCGATCTAACACTTCTAACGTTCCACTACTGAACACGATTCTCCTCTCAGGAAGAAAAGAACTCAGGGCATAGTGTGCCACAGCGACCAATTACAAGTTGGCAAATTTTACATACATTCCTTAGGGAACATTATGAACACTTTAAAGCGTGCTAGTTTTCTCGACATGTTTCGCTTTATCTTTTTTAAATAGTGATATTCACTCTTAACATGCACGTAATAATGCAAACAAAGCGACAAAAGCGGCTACACTCCAGTGCGGTAAAGATTGCCAAGCCGAAACAGTCTTATGAAGTGCGTCAACCCCTTAACCACGGTGCCAGCGCAAGCGAGGTGGAACCTCTGGGCCCAAACGGTTTCCCTGCCTACACCTTTTGTGCCGCTGTCTGAGAGCCTCCCCCCTGGACATAAGTT
>DWME01004771.1:0-15852 GCA_018244795.1 Parelbella ahira ahira | reverse complement strand
CTAGGTCCTCCCGATCGATAGTCGCGCTTGCAACCGCCTGACCAACGAGGCAGTCTATATATACTACTATTATAATGATTGTTTTTGTTTTCAAATACTTGGTTCAATATAAAATTTATAGTACATGATATGAATAATGTCTAAATATTGTTTATACCCTATTAAATGTGTGGTTTATTAAGAGAACACTAATTTTTATATACATATATACTAATTTTAGGAGGCCACAACACAATAATGTCAAAGCACAGCTGAAAGCTTCAGATGTACAAAACATGAGAAAACAGAAGATGTTGCTTGAATCTCTAGCTAAAGAGTATGAAACTCGAGTAAACAGACTAAAAAAAAGTTTAACAGCCAAAAGAGGTTACTTGAAAGCAATGCAAATGGACATTCTAAAATACCAAAAGAAGAATGAAGATATAGTCTGTAGAATTAATGAAAAACTTGAAAACCACAGCAAATTAACAGATGTGATCATAACCAGCCCCATCGACATTGATGATATTCAACTGACACGAAAAGACATGGTATTTGAAAATTGAAATCATAAGACTTGGTAATGAGTAAAATTTATTTTTCAGAAAATTGTACACACCTGAGAAAAGTACAACAAAATTTTAGTAATCTAAGAATTATTAAACTCAATTTTCTCTTTTAAACTATGTTTTACAAGTGAAGATGAAAATAGAGAAGAAACATTAAAGTGTTTAAGTGATACAAATAGATGACAAAAAATCTAAACTTGCAGCAATATAATTATCAGCTAAGAAATAGCATAAATACATTTAAATATGTTAAACAAGAATAGTATGTATGTGTAAAAAAGCAAAGAATACCAATGAAAGCATTCTAGAGAATAACAATAAACTTGAAGAGGGAGTGACAGATTTTCTAAATTTTACTAGTTATAACTCTGTATATTAAAATATTACATTGTTTAGTAAATGCAGACCTAAATGAAATGAAACAAAAATAAACCTCTTATTTTAAATAGTGATATTTATTCATCAATATTATTAGACATTGTTAATATAGCTAAAAATAAAATTGTACAATGCAAAATTTGCATATAATTTTAATATTTAATATATTCATATTAATATAGCAATTGCACTATTGTTGCGAGGACTACACTGCTTCTACCACCATTAAATTATATCAATTCTTGAGACTTTCTGCAATCCATGAAGATAAAGCCTCAGCAGGGAGAGATCAATGTCAATCTTCACCAAATTTTGAAATATCCACCTATTCATAATAGTAATACTGAGTGCAAAGTAATTTCACTGGGAACATATACTCCTCCCATAACCATAAAATATGAATTGCAATGGAGTCCTAGTACTGAGACACTTAGTAGCTACATGATGAAGGTTAATATCAATTCATGTCTTAGGCCAGCTCAATATAATGTGTCACATTGAAATAAATAAATCCCATCTAATTCTAAAAACAGAGAAAGATTTTATGGACGATTCAGTTTTTTGAAAACAATTTGTCTCATACAATAATAACTAAAATTTTTAAAGAACCAATCCTCGTCACTTATACCAAGACCTACACATACTTTACATTTATAGGCACATTAGTTACAGAATAAACAAAGCAAGTGTGCTTTCGATCCACTACAACTTAAGAAATAGATAATATATGTAAATGTAACGACGCTTTTGTCCAATGCCCGCTTCTTTTCAAGATTGCTGCCACTTTCATATTTCCAATACTGACAAAACTGTTTTTCTATAATATCAATAGGTCAAACGAATAATAATAGGGTACTCTGTAGTCTCTAGGGTGATCTGTCAAAAGGATGCATTAATATCAGAGATTGACCAAGCAATTATAGCCTTTGGCATCAGCTGAATAAATTTTGCCGATATCGATTTCCGAAAAGAATACTAAACTAATTTCATAAATAACTATCATTCACAATAAAAATAAAAACAAGGCACAAGCTAACTGATAAAACGCTTCAATGATACGGCTCTATTTATCCGGCTCAGCCAAATGACTACTAATAATAGTAATTACTATAATTGATATAATTAAATTATTTGTAGCATTCTTCTCACTGTGCAGCACACTGGATCCCAAACGTCAGTTATTTCTTTTTTGGAGGCGACCTCTGAGGTGTGGCAGGCCTTCCGCTGTTGATACCATTGTACTGATATTTTGCTTTCTTCTCGGAAGGTTTTAAAATCTAAATGAAAAAGTTTGATTTAAAATACTTCACATGTTTCAAATAAACATTGTTACTTAAAGATTTACCTGGAAAGAGCACATTAGAGTTTCGTCCACCGACATCATGCCGCCCGCGTTGTCGAACTCCCCACAGTAGTTCGGCGCAGAAAACAAAGTGACGAGCTGCCGCTTTGCGAAAAACTCATACCCGTCTTCCACCACCTTTCACATCAAAGAAATATGTATTTTAAACTTTGAGCACGATGTCGTTATTGATTGCAGACATATGTTTAATTATTTTAATATGTAGATACTAACTAGTTGAAAAAAAATGTCATTCAAGGAAAACGGCCAAATCCGTTTTATTATAAACTAGCTACACAATGTGAAGAGATTCTCTGTAATTGTGGGAATATTTGTGATAGAAATAATAGCTCTTTCATACGTAATAGTTGTAGTCAGGATAATAAAATAAACGTATACCTGATGAGCCCTGCAAATCAAGTCCAAATCATGTCTGTTGAGAAATTTGCTGACGACATCCGGGCCAAATGTAAACGAAACGCCACGATCGTTCTCGCCCCATCCCTGCACATCTTTATCTGGATCCGACCAAAGCAGATCACAAAGCAAACCTGCAGAAAAACATGTTTAACAAAAAATATTAGGTAGGAATATATAATATGTGATATAATCACGCTACCGGCGACGTCAAGTAGGTATAGTATTATCGTGAAACTATTGTTATGGAAATTTTTTATTCATATTATATATAGTGCCCGGTGTATGGCAATAGGCTCACCATCTATTCCACGGGACTTAAACGTAACTTGTAAAACGTGGAGGTATAGTACACCCCTCTGCCTACCACTTCGGGGATTACAGGCATGATATTACGTTTTTTATATATAATATGTATTTTCGTTTCAATTCAGTGACATAGACATTTCATATTTGAAAATCGTTTAAAATGTATTAGACTGCTTTTTTAGTCACATGCATCATATGAGAAATAAAGTTTTTGTATTTAAAATACGTTATGTTCCTGGATCGTAACGATAACATTAAATATCAAGAACAACGAGATGAAATAGGTCTAAGACTGTTGAGTAAATTCCCAAATTTGTACATACTTATTTTTATTTTTGAAAAGCTCTAAAAGTTATTTTAGATTACTTGTTGTCCTTCAGTATATTCGGCGTACATGTAATGAATTAATGTGAAGTGAGAACTGTTTTGTGATGTTAACCTGTATCAGGGACATCAGTTGGTCGCATTATCCGTCTGATCTGCTCCATGCCCTGCAGATCCGGCGAGAGACCACCGTGGCAACAGAAGATCTTTTCATCGATAATGGCCGCGATGGGCAAGCAGTTGAAGCAGTCTGTGAACGTCTTCCACAGCTTTATGTTATAACGACGTTTACATTCGTCATAAAAACCTATAAAAATAACACATTCAATTAAACACAAATGATTCATACTTTTATGTCTCATTGTAATTGAAATAATAATGTGTGAAATTCTCCCAAGATATCAGTATTATTAGTTTAATTGACAGTAAGTTTCTAAAATAAGACTATCGAGCCCACATATCTATTACCAGTCTTATAAGATTTAGGGTTTCATCTGGCCATTGTATTGTACACCGAAACCTTGACGCTAGATTTAAAATTAACCTTGAATGTATTAACCCGTGTGTCGGTAAGGTCATCTAATTTATATTTTATAAGTAATAAATATGTACGCTGTTATTGCGTCACATAAATAATAATTAGCTTATATAATACGCATATAATTACCATAAATACGGTTTATGCTTGCGCATTCGTGATTTCCACGCAGGAGGAAGAAATTCTCGGGATACTTGATTTTGTAAGCAAGCAGTAGGCATATGGTTTCGAGAGATTGCTTGCCGCGATCCACGTAATCGCCCAAAAATAGATAATTAGCTTCTGGCGGGAATCCGCCATATTCAAACAGGCGAAGTAAATCTGTGTACTGACCGTGTATATCACCTGAAAAATGTATATTAGCCTGTATCAAGCTTTTATACAATTGTCAGAACAACAGTGGATTACTCATTGTGGTAGACTTATTTATATGTGTGTACATAATGCTGCAAATTCACCACATGCCTAGCGTTTTTTTTTCTTTCGTCCCTGTAATCCGTGGCGCGGTGTCGGCATAACATATACGTACGTTAATTGCCCGGCCGTAGATTTTACCAGGTGATATAATACGAGCTAAACTGACGATCATGTAATGCGCACATCATATAAGCAGTAAAATACAAATGCAGAAGAACGTTTAAGAATAAAATCAATTGAAGTCATAAAATCTAATTATTTTTAATTTAAACACATACAAATGACTGTTTTTATAGAAGTTGTATTGTGATTTGTGATATTAATCATCCTTTGTTTAGTAATCATTAAGAGATTTAACCTAAACTAATAATTATAATTGCAATATTATAAAAGACCTCCTTATAAAAGTGTGTTTTCAGTTTAAATATCACTTACTAACGTTGAAGGAAAAACATCTGCACACCTCAGAATTTTTATATACAAAAAAATATTCTAAGACGTTTGAAGTCTGCCAACTCACACTTGGCCTGTGTGGCAGATTATGGCCTTAACCCTCTCAATGTGAGAGGAGACCTATACCAACCGTGGATTAATAAATGAATCGATTAATTGTTGCAATAATTTTCAAAACAGTTGTTATATTTTATGAATATAAAAAAACAAAACAGAAAATAATATATGTTTCCCATACAAGAAAAAATCCATTTCAACGTCCCAAGATGAAGTTATATTAATAACAAACCGATTGATTATAATTACGTTTGTGATAAAATATTTCCCATATCAGTCCTGATGATAGCTGTTAATATCTAATGAGGTTGACTATTAATTTGACATTATAAATCAATCTTACTACAAAATTCCATTTTCATAGTTAATTTGAACTAACAGTGTTTCTAAGCTGTTAAGATGATATAAATAGTGTAAATAAATATACTATCAGTTTTACCACAAATTTTGAGTGGTGCCTCCAATTCCAGTAGTATCGGCTGTTGTAGAAATATCTCCCGTGACTTGGTACAGAGGCCACGAACCTCTGATTCTGACATCTGAACTGTTTTTCCAGGTCGGCATCCTCGAACTGCAGCAAAGTTTGATAATACGATTATAGATTCAATCTGTTATCTAAGCTCATGTTTAGGTAAAGCAAAGGTTGTAAATGCATGTCATGTTGTGGAAACTGAGACAATTGCATAGCACAATATTAAATTACCTCATAACAACATTGTCACAAACATTGAACATTACATACATGACATTGCTATTTGGTATTTATGCACATGGATATGATACTGTTTCAAAGGCTTTAAAGTTCCGGCAAAGCATGCTAAAATAGCCTCATGAAGTTTTATATTATCAAAGTCATACACTTCTAAGTAACATGATTACATATGATACAGATTGTAATTTGGATTCAAACTTGCAAAATATAGTGAATAATGTTTAAATAATTAACATTTGAAGGAATGTGCCAAGAAAGGACATTTGTAAATTAGGAATGTGTTCATGAACAATTTTCAGTGTCCTGTATATCTTTAATATGTCTTTACAGTTTTTTTGATAGTTCGAATTTTTTAATTATTGTTACACAGACTGTTCCACTTACTGTAGTCTACACTCAAGGATGTAATGAATAAACAATAATTTATGTTAGGTTCAATAAAAGCGGGTCATTCACCAGGTAAAATGTAAAAAAAAACAACGTTCTAGCTGAATACTGTGGAAAGAATTCTGGAAGTAACCATACATTCTCCCGAAAAGATGTCTTTCAATTTTCCCTTTCGGCGTGCTGATTCTTGTTGCTGTCTGTACACTGTTGTTACCCATAAAAAGCAGCATGATAAAGTGAAATTAACAAGTAAAGTAACATACAATGCGAACAAAGCAAAATAATAAGCCCATGAAAATTTTGAATGCCATAGAAACTGTCACTAATATTAATAATTTAGGTACACAGTGTACCTACTTTACGGTCATGTGACAATTTACAAATACATACTTCGTTTAAACAACAAAAATAGACATCTACAAGAATTCTAAAGCGTGAACATCCAAAGTAGATTCAGATAAGAATTGAGGATAATCGATTTATTTATGAGTTAGACGTTTCTATACATATAGTCTCAGAGTTAATTACGCAATTGGAAGCAGTATGAATGATGAACAAATCTTTACCACAATAGATTTCAGTACACAGAATTCGTATAGAGTCTAAATATTGAAATAAAATGTTGCTTTACCTTCTAAAAGTCTGTGAATTAGACTGTCAACATTGAGTTCGTCAGCCATATTTACTACACCACGATTAATTTACGTCAAACCAAAAGTCAAATCGCCCGACACCATTATAGTGTTCTGATATTTGTGCACAGATAAAGTATATTGATTTTCTAATTTGATATTCAGAAATAAGGTAATATCTCCTTTTACTGGAGATTTAAGTATTTCAACTTATTGATTGTTCAAACACCAGAAGTTAAGTAGTTTTTTTAAGTTTCAGATAATTTACGCTAAATTAATCTAATATTTTATATTTACGGGTACTTTATGAGATTTTCGGTTAGTTTAGTCTAGATATCTAAGTTTAGCACAGTTTTATAGGATAACATAACAATTATTTTATGCGTCATTCAAAACTTTTTAGCTAAGTATTATTACTTTCAATTTTTTTCTGTGACGATCTCATAGATAATCCAGAAATGGACATAGACAAAATGCTTTTTGTTTTTAATTCTATTTTGAAATGGCAAAATGTCGCTGATCTTGATTGTCAAGCTATTTTCTCATCGCAATGTGCCGTTCTGGCGCATACTATGTATGAAACGCGGCGGTTTGGCGTGTACTTTGTATTTTATTTTAGACAAGACTTGACGGCTATCTAATATACTTCACTGCCGTTTACCACACATCGGTGCATCATTCCTATGGTTTTTCGTAAACAAAGGAAGCAAAACAAGGCGAAATATCAATGCAGAGGAGGAAATGT
Source organism: Parelbella ahira ahira (assembly GCA_018244795.1). NCBI lineage: Eukaryota > Metazoa > Arthropoda > Insecta > Lepidoptera > Hesperiidae > Parelbella > Parelbella ahira. The sequence continues at coordinate 8,593 of DWME01004771.1, read as the reverse complement.
CTTAGTTTTTATAACTGAAAAGCATTGTTATTACATCACGTAAGCGTTAACGCTCATCTTGTCGCCAATACGTGTAGTGGCAATGGAGGAAAAAGCAGACAGCGATCAGAGTTACAGTGGTGAGTCGAGTAGTAGTTCCACCGAGAGCTCAAGTGGTTCTTCGGAAACTGACGAAGAAGTTTTAGAGCCAGTTCGTATATTAGGCCAGAATCTTGAACTTCCACAGGAGCTCTGTGAGGATCCTGAGTTGTTTAAAGAGCTCTTTTCAATGAAAACTTGGGACAGTTTGGAAGAAGATGATAAGGAGCATTTAAAACAATTCTTACCCAATTTTCCTGTTAACGATGACGAAGAAAAAGAAACCACAGTAAAAATGTTATTGGAACATGAACCTTTTAATTTTATATCGCCTCTAGAAAAATTTCATAGAAATTTAAGACTGGGCAACTATCGACCAGACATAGCTAAAATGAGGAAATTCTTGATGAAAGCTCGAGCAAAGCAACAGAAGCAAAAGGTGATACAGTTGTTATTGCATTTTCCTACATGTCAATGTTCATATACAATGAAAATTTAAAGGTTTTTGTATTCATATTAAAGGATTTTACTTATTTTGATGTTTACAGAGAAAAGCTTATTATGCAAAACTTTTGCCAGAGGTATTGTTATCTCGGGAAAGGGTATTAGCTGCAGCGAAGTCTGCACCACCAGGTCCTATTCCATATGTTCCACCGCTGCCTCAAAAACCTTCTATTAAAAGTAATTACAAACCTATATATTTAAGAGCTAGGCAGAGATATTTTGAAGAATTAGCAGCAATTTGGAGTGAAGTAGGTGGAGAAGAGTCAGAGGATGATAATTATCCTGAAGGACCTCCGGAAGTGTCATATAGGAAAAGAAAACAACCAAACTCAGTACAGGTGCAATATTCATTCATAATATCCTCTACAGATATAACACAGATCAGAAAGGTTAGGATGTGTGATACTCTCTATCCCTCTTCTGTAGTCTTCATTATGTGTGGTGTATTTAATACATGATGCTATTATACCCTCTGTCTGTACTTAGGAAGTTGCTGCACTTTGTATTTTATTAAGATGGGAATCACAATGGAAACTGTTTAATATCTACCATTGTTATCAAGCAATGTTTATAGAATGTCAGTAGATAAATTATAAAAAATGTTATGTGACACATTAAACCTACTGACACTTTACTGTGCAGTTCTTACAAATTGATATAGACTAAGTTTCCTTAACAATTCTTTGCTTTGAAAGCTATATTTATTAGCATTTGTTATAACTTAATATTATTGACCATTATTAAACCTTATCTATGTTTATTATAGTGATGTTTTGAGGATTTCTTTCTCTATGTGTCTGCAATCAAATATTATCACTGTTTAAAGTCTTTAGATGCTGAATCACCACTCTCTCAATGTGTCTATAATTGTTTAAAAAATTCTAGAGATAGCCACAGGTACCTTCATATTCAGTTTTATGTTTACTAATATAATGCTGTTCCTTCTAATTACTTGAGTAGTCCACCTGTATAGATATGTGATCTATCTTTATGTATCATTTCTTATTTGATAAGACTCATTATTAAGTCAACTTTTCAAGACACTATCTTAATTTGCCTATATTTATCTGCAAGTATAGATTAACTGTAAGAGGCTACTATTTACAATTAGGTCTGCCAAACATGTTTTATATACAATAAATTGATTTGAATTTATTAAAGAAATTAGATTACAATAAAGATTTCCTCATACTTATTATGTTATACTCTACATCATGGAGATAATTCATTGTTTCCTATAGTAACAGTTGCTTGTATTGGTAATAGGGAAAAAATACATATACAAATCACATTAATATCCATTTTTATTTTAATATTAATTTTGGCAAACTAAAATTAAAATAGATACAAAACAAGAATATTGTCAAAATTAATTTCACAGTTAACAAATACATAGTTTTCTCATGTTACCTGTTTCAGATTGCAGATAGCAGTGTTTCTGGAACTTTGGGTGATGGAGAGCCTTCACATCTAAAATCTTTAGAATGTTTAAAGAATGTTTTAGCAATACACAGAGCTAGAAGGCAGTACAGAGAGGTATATTTTTTATATAAAAGATTTGTAAAATATTATAAATACTGCAAACGTCAACAAATTACAAAAGTTGCAACAAGGTAAAAACCACAATATGCATTACACAAATACACACAATCATAACTCTATATAGAGTTTTACCAGTATGGTATGGATACTGTCATACAAATATATAAATACAACCCTATCCAATCAGACCTAGATTCAGAGCAGAGGAATAGATTTATAATTGAGATATCTGCTATCCATTAATTAAACCTGGAAATATTGGATCTTGAAACTGGTAAACTGGCATGGTTATTTTCTTAAATGGATTACTATCTTGTTTTGTAGTATTACCTTCAGTGTTATTGATTTTTAGATATGAAAGAGCAAAATACATAATAATGTTGCTTGAATTGTTTATTGTTATAGAAAATAGATCAATAAACACATAAATTTATTCCTAAAAGTTCTAAATATTTTCATGTTTTTTGGATTTTTGACTGTTTTGTTGTACATTTAGAGCTATTGTTGCCTTACAGTACATTTATGAGAAGTTTATAATTGCATAAATAATGGGCACATACATTTTGTTTAGGCCACCTGTGGTCTTGTATTCAGAGTTCATTAAAAAAAACTGGTATGTAGTTTAAAGATGTAGTATGTGAGTTTAATGGCAATTTTATGTGTTTTTAAGAATCACCCAGAATTAAATGTAGCTGGTATTAGTCTGGAAGATATCAAACAAAGAGTGACTTTTATTAATGGTACAAAGAAACTCATGTTTGGAGGACCAAAAACAGAAACACCTTTACAGAAGTTAAGAAGAGGTACTAAAAGGGAAATATATCCGAAACAATCAAAATCTGACATGAAAGGAGGCAAAAAGGGTAAAGAGGATCATGAAAGTGTGGAAACTAAACCATTGTTACCCAATATCAAGATAAAGTGTGAACAAGAAGAATCAGATTCGGAAAGTTCATCTTTCTTGGATCCAGTTACAAGCCCAAAACATAAAAAGTTACCAGACAACATTGAAATTAAGAAAGAAGTTGAAATGAATCATGCTACTGTGCCAAAGTTTGTATTTACATTCTTAAATATTGTCAGCTAATTAATTTCTACTGTGTTGGTACTAAAATGGCTTTTTAATTTTATTAGTGTGAATCACACTGAATTAGAATTGGAGGCAAAAATAAAACAGGAACCGCTAGATCCTACAGGTTCTATTTCCAATTCTGGGAAAACTGGACAACCAGTGCCAATTAAATTAGAAGATTTAGATGGAATTGGTGAGTACAGATTATTAAATTAGGTATGTTATTAAATGTCAGTTGATTCTTTGTTTATAGTGGGTAATGTGCAAAAAAATTAATACTGTTAATCAGGATGACAGATGTGATGTTACTGTTAATCATGGGGTATCACATGTTTGATGCGACAAGCCCAGGACAGGGCACAATGGCGCTCATTGGGGGAGACCTATGTCCAGCAGTGCACTGAGATAGACTGATGAAGATGTCTATGAATTATTTAGAAGAGCAATGTAGATCATGCTCACAGAAAAGGTCAAAAATAGCTATTCAACTAAATATTTTGATAGTCATAGTATGTAGTTACATATTACACAAAACACAAGAGTTACAGATGGTCATGGCTTATTCATTTTCTTTAAGGAACTTTACCAATCAGAACCACATGCCTACTTACAACTTGCTGGAATGTTTTGTATTCTACCCTTCAAAACAGTACAGTTTCCAGAAAGTGCTAAATGATTGTCAGAACTTTGTTAGCAGAGAAACATAAACCTTATGTCAACTGTTTAAGGTTCATAACAATTTTCCCATGAATCACAATATTAGATGTTTGTGGCTTAATATAATTATGATAAAAACGTACGAAACATCACACGTGTAATCCCCTAGGTGGGAGACAGAGGAGTGTAGTACATTCCCACATTTCACCAGTTACGTTTCAGTTCCATGGAATAGGTGGCAAGCCTATTACCATATACCAGGCATCAATCCATACTCCGAGTCACTACTAGAAATTCTAAATTAGGAAAATCCAATAGTACCCAACCCAGGACTACCCTACCGGCAGTCACACTTGCAACCATTTGATCAACGAGGCAGTCATGATATGATAAATAGTTAATTATCAATATATCATCATAATAATATCTACTTTTTTGACGCGTTTTCAGTTAATTATATACATGCGCATTGAACTCAGATTTTTTGATTGCAATTCATTATGCATTGTATTGAATAATTAAAATTACTTTCATATGAAAATAACCATTGTCAATATTGCTCTTTTAAAAACTTCAACTTTGCCATAGTAAATATAAATTTTGCTTTGAATGTTCATATAACATAATGTAGAAAAACAAACTAGCTATTTGCACCTGATAAGGGAAACATGATACAACAATATTACAGATATGATGGCATTGCCAGTGGAGTTAGTGGATGATACAGGTGAAGCAGTGCCTGATACTTCAACTGAAACAGTAGATGAGCCCATGGTGGAAGCTGACGAACCCTTGACGGAGACAACCCACGCCAACTTCCTGTCTCTAGTGCGTGCCCTGTTCCCTGCCCGGACGGCCCATAGAGCTTCCAAGCAACAGTTACATGCTCGATGCGCAGCTGTTATGAGGTCCCCTATCGCCCCACTCAATACTTGGTATAGTTGTAAGTATGCTCATAGTACTAAACAGTTTACACTCACACTTGTCTAGCCTGGCAAGCTATAACAGCCCTTCCTAGTCTGAAAAGAGGCCCTTATTCAACAGTGAAACGATAAAAGGATATATGATAATGAGGATGATATTATATGGTATATTAATTCAAAACCGGTAAGCCGGCCATAATTGTTATAAAACACTCAAATATAATGTCTTGTGGAGTAATTTGCTTTGGGCACCATTTATTGTGTGTTCCATCTGAACAGAGTTCTTTGTCAAAAAATATTGAATGTTTTTTTTGTTACCTCTACTATGTGACTAATGTTTTTAAAGTTGTATAAATTTTGATTTAAGCAGCACATGGTATTTTTTTCTAGCTTGTTTTTGCCCAGGATAGAAAGTGAGCAAATGTTTTTAAATGGTACTGTTAACAACTCATGATGTTATATTTGAATACATAGTAGTTACGTTTAGATGTATATCACATTATATAAGTTATGTTCTTATCAATTTATGTAAGTAAATATTTATAAAAAATAATAATATAAATAAAGCGATAAAAATGTGCCGCTATGAGGGCATCGCGAATAAACTAATGGATAGATTTAGATCAAATTACACTTTTATTTCCTAGACACTTGCTCCTTGTCTTAAAAATATCTTCATTGATTTAAATAATACTGAAGTTTGAGGAAACTACGATTGTTAGAGATTTTTTAAGATGAGCAATATATATTTTGGCTTTCAATATTTTTATGTTTTTTGTTCTGTACATAATACCTATATATTCCATTTAAATTTGAATCAAATATTTTTATCTTATTAGTATCGAATAATTGGTGTTCTGAATTGGACTCTGCATTGGACTTTCTGGCTGGGGAGAGAGGGCCACATCCAGAAGACTTTGTTCCATATTTGCAATACATACCAGAAAGTCAGGTTAGTGGTTTACATTATTTCCTTAGTGTGTATCTAAAAAAATTAAGTGGCTTACAGTAAACCACTTAGGTTTGAAATAGTAGCTATTGCTCAGGCTCATTAAACTCATTCACAACTCACCAAGATTTTTTAAATTGGATTTTTGCAGAAGTGTTGTTTAGACTTTAATGTTAGAATCGAAAAAAGCTTGAACAGTCACATAACTCAACAAAGTTATTTTTATTTGTAGGTATGGAATGTGAACGGAGATACTAATTCTGAATAAGGATTTTACAATCCTAGGTGGAATAAAAAATATTTTAAAGCATGATGCATTTCTGTTCATCATAGTCTACAGGTTGCTCCAGAATTTCATAAAATATGTTGGTGGATTATTATTAATTACATCAATACACATGGAGGCTATTACTGCTGCATTGTGGCTGAATTTGTCATAGCAATGCCCTAGAACTATGTAAAGTGGTTCTTAACCAGTTCAAGAGCAGTGCATTTATATGCATATCCAAATTGTTAAACTGATCAGCCCATGTCGTCGATGGGATGTTCAGATGTACCAATGGATCGGCGCGGGGCGCGACTGCGACTCGCTGCTGGGGCGGCTGTGCGAGCGCTGGCTGCGCGCCGCGGCGCCGCGCCCGCCGCGCGCCCCCCGCGCCCCCCGCGCCCCGCGCACGCCCCGCGCCCCGCGCGCCCGCCTGCTGCGCGACGCGCCCGACGCGCGCGACCAGGCTTCGTTAAAGTATGTATCACCACTTTACAATACCTATAAATCAACTCGCCACTCACGACGCATTCAACAGGGCTCAGACGTCTCGTCAACACAGACAAAGCTGCGTCCGACCCAGGAGTTTAGGATGCCAAACTACTTCGTGTACCGCAGTGATGAGGTAACGGAGGCCGGTGGCCGGTATAGGGGTACGGCCGTCGCGATTCGTCGCGATGTGATGCACGACGTTCTGGCTCTCCAGGCGTTCTCATTTATCCGATCCATCGGGGTAGTGGTGAGTATAGCGGGAAGAGACTTGAGGCTGTTTGCGGCTTACCGTCCGCCTAATCCCAGCTTTAATCTGCATGACATCGCTAACATCATGGGCGGTGATATTGCAATCTTACTGGCTTGTGATCTCAACGCCAAACACACGGCTTGACTCCGAGATGTAAGGAGTGCTTGGGCCAGAACCACCCACCCATATACTCTCGGCCGAGCGCCACCATCCCGATGTCCTGGACATAGTACTCTACAAGGGTTTCCCTTTTCCAGTCCAGAGGTGCTGTACGATCTGGACACCCATCACCTCCCTATTCTAGTCAGTTTGGCCTAGGGGCCGAATTTGTGGGATTCCCTAGATCTCATCGCAGGACGGATTAGGAATCCTTTCGGTCCCAGTTGGCCAACATTCAACTAGTAGAGTCACCCTCAAACCCGGAGGGCGTGGAGGACTACGTTCAGGCTTTATGACAACGGTTAAAACCGCTCTGTCGGCGTCCACCACCGCCACCGTTCCGGCCGAGACGTGACCAACTCCCCGTCCGTCTCCAGCTTTTGTTTAAACGCATGCAGGAGCTGCCACGAATCCGGGTGTTGACCCGGTGTCCCCGAGTCAAGCGTGATTTGAATACTGCAGCGGAGAGGCTGAGTGCGGAAATGAGAGAGCACCGCGGAGCCACCTGGGAAGCTAGAATCGACCAGGCGGGCGAAAACGAAACGTCGCTCCATCATCTCAACAGACGGCTTACCCGTGTTAAAGCTCCCGTCTGTCCACTGCTAGACAGCCAGGGCAGACGATGCTATGCAGCTATGGACCGATCGGAGATCCTTGCGGGGTACTTGGAAGAGCAGTTCTTTCCTCACCCCGCAGACCCTGCCGTTCGCGAACATCACCAGCGGATGGAAGATTCACCCTCTGAAACCCGGAAGGCCGCCCTGCGCTTACCAAAGCGCAAGACCGCGATGACATCACGAACATGGTGCCGGCTAAGTTGCTCGAGAGGGTCATGATTGTAAAGACCAGGCTCTTCAATGGCATACTCCGCACAGGCCATTTCCCTAACATTTGGAAGCTGGGCAAGGTGATAGTGCTCCCTAAGCCGGGGCAAGACCGTCGTCTCCCGGCTAATCACCGTTCCATCACGCTGCTGCCTACTACAGCGAAGCTGTTCGAGGGGCTCGTGTTGGACCGAATGCGTCCGTCACTTACTTTAAGAGACGAGCAGTTCGGCTTCCGCATGGGCCACTTGACTACGCTACAACTGACGTGGGTGATCCACCACTTGACAAGCGAGCTCAACTACTGGCGACACAAGGTCGGAGTCACCTTAGATATGGCGAAGGTCTTCGACCGTGTGTGGCAACATGAGCTCCTCTGCAAACTGTTGGATACGCCCGCGCCAGCGTTATTAGTTAGGCTAGTAGTGTCGTTTCTAGATGGGCAGCAGTTTTATGTAGTGGACTAGGATTCTGACCCACGCCCGATTCGTGCGGGTGTGCCGCAGGGCAGCTGCTCTTCGCCGTTGTTATATGCGGTCTATATCAACGTCATTCCCACTCTCGCGGGCCACCTCGGGAGGATGAGTGTGATGTCTAACTCGCGCTCTTCGCGGACGACATTGCGTTCTTTTCGTCATTTCACCGAGCAGAAATCGCTGCCTCTCGGTTGTAGCGCCTTCTCAACTTGCCACCGGAGTGGCTGGATAAATGGAGGATGACCGTCTACGTCGGTAAAACGGTCGCCACATTTTTCAGCCGCAAGCGAATTTAGCTGCCGCCGCTGACTTTACGTGGCTTGGGAATCTGTGGTGACAAAAAATATTGAACTTGTTAGAATGCGAAAAGTTATTTTGAAGTAAAATGCTGTAGATAAAATG